>JAWNNP010003096.1:600000-828999 GCA_035044805.1 Leucophenga maculata
AAAAATGTGTTAAAATGTTCTTAAAAATAATTCTTTTGAATTGTATTGTTAGGTTTAAGCTAGAAATAAAATTAAACACATAAAAAAAACAATTTTTCTATATTATTATTTTAAAGAAGTGATGTTTCATGGTTGCGTTTGAATCAGGAGTAAAAAAAATGGGTTTATATAATCATGGGGTCGATCTGTCACTGACCATGTTGAAATGATATTTTAAACAGAGCACCCACAACTGCGTAAACTAATGCCCTGGTGGAACTTCAAAATTTAGTGTTTCATCTACTAATGCAGACTTCATAAACTTTTTAACGGACAACACACCTTATGCTCAACTGCAACTCGATGTACACATGTAGTGATCAGGAAATGGATTAAATGAATTTCTTTTCGAAATTTACTTTAAATTATTTAAAAATAAAAATATTACAACTTGTCAATAACAAATATTGAATAACTACGGAGACACATGTTTCGAATATCAATAGGAAATCTCAACAGTGCGTTTGGCTATAGTCTATATTAGATAGCAATGTTGTCGTTCATATTATCAGCTGAGTTTCAATCTGATTAGTACAAGTATATATGTATAGTAAGAAACCAAACAACTCTAAGAAGCTATTTGTAGAATTTGTATGAACTTTTAAATCAGACTAATTTTATTTAATTTTAACGAGCCGCAGCGTTGCAATCCATATAAAAATATTGATAATATAGAAAATTTCTTTCTACTTTTTCTATTTTACTGCTTTATACCAGCTTGTACTGTCGATTTGTAAACATCGCCGCATGACAAATTGCTTTCCCACGAAAATTACGTCAAATGTACGTCAAGATTTTTCCAAAATCAAACTGATCGAATACTGTAAATACCCATAATTAAAGTCTCTCGCGTGATAAGCTATAAAAACTAAACCAATTTAACGATTTAATGCTAAAAATAATGCGAAACTTAATTATGTAGGAACTACCCGAATGTGTTGAAGACGTTAAAGAAAGATTTATGCACATTTCTTCAGAATTTTAAATTAAATTTGTATTTTGTAGATATTTTTAGCATTTTCTCAAATATTTTTTATGAATTGGAAATTTACACGCATTTCTCAAAAAATAAATAAAATAAATGAAAAGTCAACACCACGCAGTGCATAAAAAATGCATCTCATTTGATGCTGTCCAACAAGAAAAATGCGTTGTCGCAGTTGAAAAACTGTGCCACACAATGACAGATATTTCTGGCAAACAAAATATAATTTAACAATAGTATTTATATACTCCTAGTAGTGATTCAGTCAGTCAGTCAGAAGACGACGACAACTGACGCCCACGCTGTCGACTCTCAATCTGTGGATGCTGCAATGTCTGTGCGCAACACTTAAGCTACGAAGCAGCACTTCACTTCATATAGAATGCGATGAAGCGCATTTGGCAGGCAGACAGCCAAAATAAGCAAAGATCGGTGATATATGAAAAAATATGAAAACTTAGCGAATTCATCATTAAAATGCCATAATTATAAAATTTTTTTTTCAATCAGGGTACCTGAAATCCAAAAAATTGTACATTTTAAAGTAAAGCATAGTTGACACGGTAGAATATATTCTACACTCTCATCAGAATGCATTGAAAGTCCAAATCGTCGGCATACTTAGGCTTTATAATATTACCTCCAGCAATTAGGAGAGGCAAATCGATTTCACCGCAGGTTGAAATAGGAAGGCAGTAGTCGTGTGCGCGCTGGCTACAGTTGTTTTGCATGCCAAGTATGCAGAGATCTCTTAATTCAACGCGTGCCCGGTAGTCCGCTATTTCAACGTCTTCCAATCAAATTTGGGCCCACCATGTAAACCATGCGAGCTGGAGCTCTTTCATCCATTCGAATTGAAGGATTTTTATGCACTGAATTATGTCAACCTCATCGAATACTACATACACCTCGCGGTTCATATGGGACCTAAACTTGTCGCCAACTTTAACAGGACCAAAAATCCAGCGAAGAATTTTCCTCTCAAAGACTTCCAACGCTATTTCGCCTAACTCAATCCAGGACCAGGTGTATCAGCGTCTTGTAGATCTTGAATTTCGTCTTCCGAGAGATGGCTTTACTTCTAATTTGCTGTCTCAGCCCAAAATATCAACTACATATTTGCAAGTATGATTCTTCGTCTGATCTCCAGGCTGATCTCCAGGCTGATCTCCAAGATAGATGAAGTTTTCTACAACACTGAAGTTGAAATTCTCCACCGTCACAGACCGCCCAAGACACGATGACGGCGCGCGAGGTGACACCAAGCACTTTGTATTGTCCTCATTCACCGCTAGCCCCATGAGCCGAGATTGCTTTTCAATCTCTGAGAACGCCTCGCCGTTCCTACATACCGATAATATCAATATCATCCGCGTACGCGAGCAGCATAACTTCCCTTTGGGAAGATCGAGCCAGATATATTCTGTATGTACGGGCACTGGCGTAAGCTGTATTCCTTTATAAAATTGAAGAAATCGCAAGACAGTGCATCACCCTGCCTGAGACTTATCTTGGAATGAAGGGTTAGAAGAGCTTTTTTTTACCCTGACAACGATTTGTGTATGTTTGATAGCGTCATCGTGCAAAGGCGATCGATCTTTACCAGGACTCCTACTTGAGACAGGGCTTCGAAAGACTTCGTATTTTCGTGTCGAAAGCGGATTTATAGTAGACAAATAGGTAGTGTGTCTTTGTTAAACTCATGGGTCTTTCCAGGATTTTTCGTTATGTGAATATTTGGTCACTGGTCTACCTTTTTGATCTATGAAGCCACACCGACTTGTCTTATCAGTGAATCCGTAAAAGGCTTCAACCTATTACACAATCGTCGGCACAAAATCTTATATTCCATGGAGAAGGATCCTTAATCCTCGTTAGTTAGCGCAAACAGCGAACTCTGAAATTCCAGTTATTGGATATGCGTTCATCGAACTCTTCGACGCTGGTCTTGAACAACTCAGCTGGCCCATCAGAGCATGCCCCTGTTATTTTTCAACTTTTTGATAACCGAATAGACCACATTAAATCCGGTGGCACTACCATACTTTCATAATTTACGGTTAGTTCCGGTGTCATTCCTTCTAGTAGGTTAGAAAAATGACTCCTCCATAATCTCAGTATATCCTGAGGATCTGTAACCAGATTCCTCTTTACAGAAAGTTTTTGCTGGCTTAAAACCTTGACCTTGATCTTTTGATAAGATTTTCGCTGATAAGAGGTGTTCTTTTGCTTCAGTAACATTGCGACACCTCTCGCCGTACCAAGAATTAGTCACAGGTTTGTTATAACCAATGATCTCCTTGGCAGCACTATCCACCGCTCACGTACATCTTGAGAAGACGGTGTGGTTTACCGGAGCAGTCGGGAAAGTGTGTTTGAAAAGGCTTCGGCGGTCTGTTCTGATTGCAGCTTGTCGACGACTAGCTTTCGTTGTATGTTGGGACTTGCGGTGTGCACCACGCAGAGCCCAGTGCATACTTTAGCTGCGACAAGATAGTGGTCCGAGTTGACATTCACATTCCATGTGTGCCTTCCGTCAATATAAATATGATCAATCTGGAGATGAGCTGCTTGACCCGTCGGCACAACAATCATTGGCGACTCCAAGTGAATGGAAATCAACATCTTGGCTCACAATGTGAACTTCTGCAAACAAACCCATCTCTCAACATAGTCTGCGGCCGTTCTATTTGGGAATAGTGACGATCACACACTCCTTCTAGACATTCGGTATGTTCGCAGATATCTATGTCTCTCGAGAAATGAAGTATAAGGCACGTAAGATAGCACTTGCGCTGTATCTTAGCAGTTCAGCTGGTAGACCTTCTGTACCAGCAGCTTTGTTATTTTTTAACTTAAGAGTTATTTTGTCTACAGTAGGTGGATCGCACAATGGTCTTCGACTGATAGTAGACTGGAGTATGTCTGGTGTTTTTAGGCCGTCAAGGTTTAACCTTTGCTTATGTTGGTATTGTCTTTTGATTTATTCTGGACGTAGACTTAGCCGCGTGTTATGTCTACATCAATTGCTCATCTTTGAGTGTAAATGGTTTTAGAAAGTCAGATAGTTTGAATCTGATAGCGCTCCGTTTCTTTTTACGGTCGGTTCACTAGCCCAACGCAAACTGTTTTATGTCTGACAAAGGACATATTGACTTTTATTTAAGAGTTTGCTCTCGCCGTCCGTCTACAAATTTTCCAGTACTAACATAAAGTTGCCTTGTAGAGGATATAGTCTCATTACCGTCAGTGCACACAATTACGCCACCAACACAAATGTGTTTCTTGTTCTTGTGTTTCTAATCGGCTGACGGCCGACTAGACTTATTTTAAAACATTGAAATAAAATTTTTTTGTAGCAGGGTTGTGTTGTTGCAATGTCAAAAAACTTTATAATATATCGAAAGAGTCGTCGATGCCTTTACTGCATATACATTCATGAATATCAGAATAATGCGAGTCAATATAGCTATAGCCGTCTGAAAGTCTGTACTGCGCTGTTAAATTCAAAATTCATAACTCCTTATTATCACATTGCTAAAAACCATACTCCTTGAACATAGACTGTCAGTAGACTGATACATTTGTTGTAATTGTATACTAAATTCTTAAAAACTCAAGATCCATTATAAAAAAAGTTGGTTATATAATGAGGATGCAAGGTAAAAGCTGCTGGCGTACTAGGTATGTCCATGACCGAAGAATGGTTGAACTTAGATGCAAATCATTTTGTCAAATCCATACAAAGTTTCTCATATTTGTATTTTGTAATAAGATTCAGGCCATGTTGCTTTAAAATGGTAGTTTGTAGATAATTTTTCATTAAATATAAATGTTTAAACATAATTCAATAAAATGCTCTATCGAACACGCACTGATAGCTTGAATATTACTTCATATTTTTCCGATTACTCTTAATTCTTTTGATGAAATTGATGTCATTAATTTGTGAAGTACCAAGCTTTGCAAATTAAGACAATTTATTCTATAATGCTAATAAATTTTCACGAGTTTTAACAAAGACCACAGCATGCACTACACAATCTTCGGTTCCTGTTGCTATTTTCGGTTTTATCGTTGTATTCTATTTTTGAATTTTACATTATTAATTGTTCGAATAGATTTTTCGTGCTATATTCTTTCTCCCGATTTTTTCTTGAATGTGTTTATATTATAATGAAATGGGATTGGCATATTATTGACCGCCTTGTTCTGCCGTTTTAACAATCAATCATAATTAACATTTCGAAAAGCCAAAATATATAAATCGAAAAGATATAAATATAAACTACAGAAAAATAGAAATTGTTGTTAAACGATGCGCGACAAAAGCAAATTTTCGCGCGCTCAAACTATAAACACAACTAACTAATATTTTAAAGAACAAAGAAAGAAATGCGCAACACAAATAGCTAGAATCAATAGAGCTTAAGTTGTTCTTACAAATATATTGTACACGGATTGTGCAATAATACGCGGAAAAGTATGACGAAATTGTTACAAAATGAATGAATGAGATAATAAAATAAAATGTCATTGCGCAATAAATACTTTGTGGAATTGTTTTCTTTTATTGTTCAAAAGAGTATTGTACTACAATTTGTTTATTTTTTAAGTATTTTGCACACTTTGGCCATAATATTTAAGTTGAATAGGATTTAGTTTTATCTTTAAAAATGTTTCATATGTGCGCTATGCGTTGTGTTTGAATTATCTTCTGTTGGATAATTTTTTTTTTTTTTCAATTGTACTTTAAATATTAATTGTTAAATTACAATTTATAATAAGTTTCTATATGTATATATGTCTCATAGATACGCTGCTAAAAATTTTTGTATCACAAATGTGGATATTATATGTATGTGTTTTCTATCGCTTAGGCGAGTCAATCGATTACTAATAGGCATGAGTATTTTATTTTACAGTGAAAAATAACATATAACAGTTTGTAGAAAAATAATGCTATTTTCTGTTAAAAAAAAAACAGAAAATATCAGTAATTTAACAGAAAATAGCAGTGGTTTAACAGTAAAGCGAGGTGATTTAACAGAGAAGAGCAGTATTTTCTACTAAACTGCTATATGATATTATCCACTTCGAAAACATATTTAGCACATGCCTAATTTCTAATACAGTTTAATAAAACTTAAGCACTAATATGCATTAATAACTAATCTAATTTACTAATAGTAGAAGTAGTACACTAGTAGTTGTTAATAAAATTGTGTCGTGTGTGACTGGAAGATGAAAATTACGCTTAGTTTCATATTTCAAAGCCTTTTCTTTGGTTTACTACTAATTTAAAACAATTTATCGTTTGTTTTAAGGCTAAAAGCAACAGTTCTACGCTTATAGTAAAGTAATAAAATTTCTTTATGTCTGTACGTCTATCACAATCGTTTTACGTTTCAATTTAGACCTGTAAATAGCGATAACCAGCGCCACCACCGGCACGATAATTGCTCTCGCTCAACTTTATATAGTGACCCAAAAAGTGTATCACTGTCGCTGAGCGACAAATGCTATGCAAATAACTGAGCACATGCGGCGTCATTATGGTTGTCAGTATGTAGGCCAATTGTGGCACACGTTTTGTATGTCCAAATGGACAAATCCAGTATCCATGTCGCACAGCATCACGTGTATGATGTGTAATGAAGGCACAAAGCAATACGCCCAGAAATAAACTGGTGCGAAAGTAATTTAGGCATGCAGTACAAATGTAGAAGATCAACATGATTGCAATAATGCTGGAGCAGTGTAGAAATGGACGGCGCGATAGATTTGTAGCGTCCTGAAATGGAATATAAATTAATATTAGTTGTAAATAGTTTTAAGTAGTTACATAAATATATATAGTGGTTGTATTATTGGATAATTTCCGCCTAACTGGAACTGAAAACAAATGGAGCAGCGAAACATTTTTCATGACGATATTCGCAGACGCAAACCTGAGCTTCGCAATTTATCCAATTGAGAAATTGTTACCGAGCCGCCGATCAGCTTTACCAGCAGTCATAGACCACCTACGGGGAAGCCCCAGGCCTTGAAAATGTATGCAATCGTACACTTAAATCTTTTCTGAAGAACGCGCTTTATCTACTGAAATTGATCTTCAATGCTTTTGTGGTGGTGTAATACTCTCCGAGGATGTAGAAACAAGCCATTGTATTGATGATTCTCAATCCAGGCAAGCACGAGCAAGATCTCGATCCTATTGGCCTATCAGTCTCCTATCCTCGCATTCGAAAGTGTCGGAAAGATACTTGATAAAGTTCAAAATGATTTGCCGTGATTCGATCGTACACAATTTCAGAGGCAAACGAACTTGGTTTAGAACGCCGAGCAACGATGATGGCTGCCTACGCAAATTGCTTCTGCACCACGATAAACTCGCGTTCAATACCAGCTGGAGCAGGTGGAGCCCTAACACGCTAACTAACTGTGCCAGCCAGTGAAATGTCAAACTGAATCCGACTAAGTTGGTTAAAGTTTGTTTCACATTTCACACAAAACGGCCTAACTCAAGAAAATGAGGCATAATCTTTTATAAAAACTTACATTCGCTAGAAATACTACGAATGAAATAGACGACCGCAAAGCAATGGTGAGGCGTGGACTATAAACAGCCGCATTAAGCTCCCACTATATTATAATAGAGCTGTATACACGCCTGCCATAGCCCCCATGTGTATATGTATATCCAAAAGGTGAAAATTTTACAAAATTTTACAATGAGTCGAATGATTTGAAGTCCGAACTACAGCATATTAGTAACTATATACTATGATAACTTAGAATGTCCTTCGGAAATTAAAGCAGATCCTGACTGTAAGAACAGCTTTTCAAACCAGGGACAAACAGAATCAATTAAACTAAACAAAGGTGCGGAAGATATTAACTACCCTTCCAACAATTTGGAACAACATCAACCTGAATACTAATTATTAATTAATTTCTTAAATAGTCATACTCCTGGTTTGAGCAGGATTGCGTATTCCATTTTAAAAGCTTTTTCCCAGAGTCCAAATGAGACTTCTAAAATTACACAGCGCTATTCTTAATCAATACATTCAATAACATTTTAAATTGTATAAAATTCGATCAAATGTCACTTACACCTTCTGTTTGTAAAGATGAAAACGGAAGTATGGACACAGATGTACTGGAATCACTGAGAATATGGGAAAATCACTTCTCTAACCGACAGCGAGAACATAAGTGAGGAGCACAATAATGACACTCCCTGTTGAACTTTACTGAAAATCGTTAACGCACTTAAATTATTCAAATGTTGTATGCCATTCGACAATCAACCGTGAGCTTGCACTTTCTATTCAATGCCTGTGTTATTTTTCTTTTAATAAGATTGAAAAATCAACTCAAAGTACACTTTTTTGGGACACTGTAAAAATTTTAACAACTTTAACCGACCTTTTAGACGCTATTCTATTGTGAGTTCCACGACTGCTAGGATTTAAATCGGATTTAAAGAAATTTTCGAATCTGATTCCTAAATTTTCACATCACGGAAACTTTCTAATACACCCAAAACGTATGCATATGCTTGCAACTCACTTACCTCCAAGTACAACGAGCGGGCCTCCACAAAATGATCCAAATCGATGAGTGACGACACGGCAAAGCATGTGAAAATCAATATCCAACCAAAGAGATGTGTTGTACGCTCATAGAACTGTATGGCAAAGGCGATTCCGGTAAGTGCACCAATGGCAGCATGCGTTGCATTGTCAGCCAGTGCTCTAAGCAGCGGATGCTGTGTTAGCTCTACGAAATTATCGCCCAGTAGACAGGTTATTGTCACCAGTGTGGTCAGCACAATACGCATATATACCATGATCATTGTCGAAGCAAATATAAATATAAAATATAAACGGAAAACTAAATGACGCAATTCTATAGATTAAACAGAAATTACGCCAAAGTTTAAAGTACGATTTCGTTGTTCAGCGCCGATGGAAGTTGTTAGAGTACTTATTGTCGCGTTTGTTATTTTGGTAACTTGGTAGCATGTTGTGTAAGCTTTTTGAGTTAGGCAATTAATGAAATTTTGCCCTTTTTGATTACTTAAAATGAAATTTTGTATTGGTTTGCTTTTACACATTTACACGCAGTTGCAGCAACTAAAATTAAAGTTGTTAATAACGTACTTTCACATTTATTTCGTTGCATTATTTAGTACTCACCTCACGTGTTTAGTGCAGATGCTGCACGTAAGAAGCCGCAATGTATTATATTATTCCTGCGCGCCTGTTTCTTTCGCTGTTAGATTTGTTGTTGTCCTTCAGTTGCGGCATTCAGCTGAAAACAAAAAAACAACAATAGTGCAGACAGAAAACGGCTGTTTGCACAGCTGTGCAGCGCAAACTAATATCTGGCAACTCTGCACAAACAATTTTAAACAAAAAAAATCAATAAAATGTCCATGACGGAACACTGCAGCGCAGGAGAGGATGCGACACCAGATTTGGAATCGTTCGGCGGCTTTGGCAACTATACTGCCGCCGAGGCATTTATACAAGGACTCGCTGGCATGGTAAACCAAGGCGATGTCGAGACAATGATACGCGCACAGAAGCAAATGTGAGTCATACAGCTTGTTAGGTTCATATAAGATATTTTTCATGTTTCTACTATAAACTTCCTGCATATAGGTTACAACGCTTTGAAAAGACCAATGAAATGCTGCTTAACTGTAATGCGCTGTCCCAGAGCCGCTTAAAAGGCGCTAATGAAGAGTTTAAGCGACATGTTAAGCTGCTAACGGAAATGAAAAAAGACCTCGACTATATATTTCGTAAAATACGTAACATCAAACAGAAACTGCAGCAACAATATCCTGCCATATATGCTGAAGTGCAACCGCAACGCAGCAGTCTGGCCGAAGAAGCAGAGGACGAGACAGAAGTTGCCAGTGGCAGCAGTAATAGTGCTAACAAAACAATTAGTGTCCCAGCAGCAACAGAAGAGAGTAACAAGGAGTGCAGCAAGAATGTTGTTGCTAGTAGCAGCAGTGAGGTGAAGAAACGCACCTCCGTTGAATATGTGCAAATGGAGGAGGCCATCGAAAATGGCAAACCCATAGAGAACGAGCTAATCAAGCGCGTCTGTTCCATAGAGACAACAAATCCTAATGATTCCTCTGACTGTACCTCAGAGGATACGGGTTAAGCAATTATGTGGTCAACATTATTTAAATTAATTATACTTATTTATTTTACACTATGTATATTATAGCCTACAATATAATCTGATACTTATACTGCTTGGGTACTTTTGAGATTATAACTCGTCCATCATAGCTTAGCGATGCAAAGATCCATGGGTCTACATTGCTCCATTCAACACAGTAAACCGAATCTTCGTGTTGGTCGAATGTCTGTAGCAGTCCATCGGCAAGCAATTTATGTCGCTCATCTGACGTAGTTTTCTCATCATCAATACTTGCGGCGACGCCGCTAACAGCTGACTCCGAGCTTACAGATCCGGCACAAGTCAGCAACACTTTACAATCACTTGAACTGGATAGTATCAACTGATCATGGAATGTATTAAAACGAACGGACCACACCCAATGTGCATGATCGTTGCGCACATAAACCGGCTCCTTGGGCACACGATAGTCCCAGACTTTGACGCAACCGTCATCACCGCCAGTTACGATATGACACTGCTTATTGGGATTACAGTCAAGATCACGCACAAATTGTCCGTGTGTATCTTCAATGCTCCAGGCGCAGTGTTGGGTATCACGCACGTCGTACGAACGTACACTGCAATCGTGCAGTGCCAGAAACTGATGACCCTGATGATGATGCGACCATTTGCCACCTGTGTAATGCGGCGTATTCTTGTTAGTGCTGCCGCTAGCTGCAGTAACTTCTGCAACGGTGCGTGTTTCTGACTCCGCGCGATCCATTATAGCTATCTTACTATCCACTACGCAAGCAAGTGTTTGCTGCTGACTTGGATGAAATTCAACTGTTTTAACACAATCACCCAGAGTTTCTGTTTGAAGTACTTCAACTTGCTGCCATGGCAAATATTCACTATTAATATGCGCCGCTTCAACGTCTAGGTCCGCAGGTAATGTCAGCAGTGCTGCTTGACGTTGTACTTGCGGACCTTTAGATGTAGTGTATACGGAGGCAAGCAGCTGTGCATTGTGTGGACTGCTATTAAGTTTCCAGACTTCACCGAGTGCATGCTCAAAGATCTGTAATTGGTGGAATGTACGGAGTACGGAGTTGTTTTCTACTCTAAGCTACTTACCTTTGAGTTGATTCTGGCCTTCTCCTCGTTGTACTCCAGTAAATGCAGCTGATTGGTTGGCTTCAGCGAGTTGGTAGCAATAAAGAAGCACACTTCATTATTTTCTCCATTTTGTGGCGTCAAAGCACGCGCTTGCAATTCCAAGCCGTATATCAAACCGTTGGATTCATCCATTTTAGTGCTGGCTCAGGAGCTGCTTCACTATGCTTCTTCTTTTAAAGTAATTTCCGTATTTGCAAAACGCTGCACTTATAATATTGTACAGGCTGTAGAAAACAGTAGTGCACTGCCAGAACGTTCAGAAATTTTAAGATATAAAAAATATTTATATTTATAAGTCAATAAATAGAAATATTCAACGGAAATCGATAAAGTAGTTAAGATATCGTTGCTCTGCAGTTTCACATTTAATTTATACGCATAAATTGTTAGTTTATAAATTAAACCAACAACCATTTTGTATTAACGTATTTTTGCCATTCACAACAAAAAATATTAAGAAGAAGCAGCTGCACTAAAAAAAGTGAAGCAAAAACTGACGACAACGCTGGCAAGTAGCGTCCCGAAACAAATATTTCCTAAATCAAATCGATAAACACAACAGAAAACGAACAATAAGTACCACGTGAAATTGTGGCAACGGACGCACGCTCTTCATTCCAAACAACAATCAAAGGAGCATTGGAAGCACAGTGATTCAGCAAAATGGCACAAAACATTAGTCCCAGCGAACAGAGCAGCGGCGGCCTTGGTGCAACGCAAAGCAGTGGCGGCGTCAGTGGTACTGGCATTAAGCAAAGCGACGACTCTTTGCCCATAAAGGATAATCATGCGGTTAGTAAACGACTTCAGAAAGAACTCATGAACCTTATGATGTCAAACGAACGTGGTACATCAGCGTTTCCCGATGGCGAGAATATTTTCAAGTGGATCGGTACGATAGCTGGGCCCAGCAATACTGTGTACGCATCACATACCTACCGCCTATCACTCGATTTTCCCAACTCATATCCCTACGCACCGCCTGTTGTGAAATTCCTGACACCGTGCTGGCATCCGAATGTTGATCTTTCTGGTGCCATCTGCCTTGACATACTAAAAGACAAATGGTCGGCGCTATATGATGTTCGCACCATACTGCTATCCATACAATCACTGCTCGGGGAGCCAAACAATGAGAGTCCACTGAATGCGCATGCAGCAATGATGTGGACCGATCAGACGGAGTACAAAAAATACCTTGATGCCTTTTACGAGAAGAATAAAGACAAATAAAAGCATAAATTGTAGTAGTAACAGTAACAAACAAAAGCAAAAACAGCAGCAACGGAAGGAACAGTGTTGGCCTCACGAAGCTTGTTCGGAAAGATGCTATCTATCTACAAATGTATCATCATCGACGTGGATACCAACACAACAACTACCACCTCCAACCAATCAACATCATCATCAGCAAAAACAATCGTCTAGCACATATTTTTGCTGGTTCAACATGTTTCAAATATCATTAATGTGCTTCAATTTCATATTTTATGCAAATCTTTAGTTAAGAAAATTTAGTTAATTGTTTCGATGTAGTAGTTTTTTTCCCCATTATTTAGTTTCTACTTATGATACATACATATTCTATCTTTTCTTTGCCATAAGTTTGAAAAATTTAACGCATTAATCATGGGACAACCATTATTCGCATACATACATACATATTCATTTAAACAACTCAATTTAAGCATAAATTTCTTTATAATTGTGAATTGCTAAATTCGTAGTAACTATTATTAAAAATTGTAACAAGTGTTAGCTTGATTTTAATTAAAAAAAACAAAGGAAAAAAAGGTTTGATCGTTTCTGAAATCTTAAGAATTCATTTTGCATATGAAACAGTGTAGATCAAGAGCGATAGCTATTGAACCCGCTATCTAGATTGGATAGAAACGATTCAGTAAAGTCAATCAGTTGCCCGGACACAACAATTGATGAAAGAAAAAAGGCTACTTAATGGTTTTATTTTTTTGTTTGGAATATAGTTAAATTATGGTTAAAATAAATGAAGGAACAGCAGAGTTGGATCAAATATACTCCGAGAAATTGCAAGGAAGTGAGCGTTGGATCAGTCGTATACACATTCGAACTACCGTTTTAAGAAAGAGGTATAGGTTTATATAGCAACTACCACTTGTTATTGTCAGATATGTACAAATTTGGAAGATTATATTAGAATTGAAGATACAACCGATTTCTAGATAAAAATAACCAAAACCACAAAGCTCAGAAGGATTTTTATGAGTATTTCTCCCGAGATAATGGCTGGCAGGTTCATTAAATACGAATATGAAGAGGAAATGAGAGGGACTAATAAATATCCAAACTTTAAGCCTTTTATGGAATATTTTTTAAGGGTTGATGTAAAATAAATAAAATTTGGAGTTCCTAGCTGAGTTAGCAACAACAACCAAATATGTACTCCAACGAGCCTACCTCACCACAGATCGCTACATCACAACAGTAGATTAAAAAACAGAGAAGCCCTACGTCGATGCAATGCTTCTAGTAAGATTTCCATACATCTTAGATGTCACTGTAGATTTCCTCCAGAATCTTAAAAACTTTCCGTTTCGTATTACTATTGGCACGGAAAACTAAAACGAGTTTCTCAAAAAAGCCTGTCTTTACTCTCTGTCAGATCTCCGGCGCTCATAACATGACTTACCATTAGGATGCCATATGATCTCTCATATTTCTACTCAAAACCGTGATCCAAATTGTTTGTATGAAGAAGTTTAATTCTTTCAACTAAGAAGATTAATTGAAACATATGTTACATCATTAAAAGTTTTATCCGTAAGGTTTCTATAAATGGAGTCTCAAGCGTGTCTCTGTGCGCAGTTAAATGGTATAGCAGGAATTCAATCGATTATTCCTCTTCTTATCGCATAACATCTGCAGAATTCCTAAGAGTTAACTCCTAGTCTGGTGGCAGATCTTTCTATGATGCAATTAGGCGTCAGGGCTCCTACTAGAATAGAGTTCTATGGGTTATTCTAGCGTAACAGTGCGATTTTCCGCTTAAGATTTTTCTGCTACCAAGTGAGCTTAGATGTTTTACAAGAATTTATGTTTCACGTATTAATCCCTAGCCTATAAGTAGCTACACAGTATCGTTCTTTAGAAGAAACACGGCAGTAGGACCGTCTACGGCCGGCTTGTTGACAATTATTTTCTATGTTCTGGTGTACTGGCTTCCAGATGGAATGAGTTATGTAATACTAAGCAGCTTCGCTAAATGATTTTTGAGACATGGAAGTACTAAATGAATCAATGTTTGTTGACTATCCGACTACCCAGTCTTTTCTGTTTCTCTAAAAATTAAAAGGCTAGCTTTTCAAGCATTTCTTAAGACAAATCCTGATGTATTATTTTATAGACAAGACAAGCACTACAATGTTAAAATGTTTCGACGTTTGGCAGCCACACCATCTTCGGCCTTTTCCTCTTCCTTTGCATCCAACGTTGACGCTGCTTTTTCAGCCAACTGTTTTCGCACAAATCCCCGCACTTTTTCATTAAACTGGGTACTATTCTTTCTAAATAAATCGGCGGCTTCACCATTTAGTGGATCATCTGGATTCGGTGTCGTCAGTAGCAATTGTATGGACAACAATAAGGACTCTAATGTTAGAGCTGGATTATAAGAGCCTGCTGGTGGCATACGCAGCAAATCGAGACAGATATTTCCCACTGCAAGATTTATATAAGGTAGAATTAATATCAATAAAAGTTCAATGCGTTTGCACACACATACCGAGATCAATATTTGGATGAAAGACGGGTGTAATGAACTTAAACGTTGGCGGATTGAATGGATAATTTTGGCCAATGTTTATACTCAGCTCGTAGACTGCATCTTCGTAGGGCGATCCCTTGGGTCCAGGTATTTTGGCAAGTAATTGTGTATAGTCATCTTCAGTCGCAGCAGCGCAAGTAATACCTGTTTTCCCAGCAAATTCGTATATTGTATGAAATTCCGAATTATTTATTTTAAAATTGATTTAATTACCGTGTGTCGCATCGCTTTTTTGCAGCTGACGCAGTTCAACGGGTACGCGCATTTTTGTTATTTTATTATTCATATTTGTTACTTAAATTAAATAAACTGCGTGCAAAATTCGAGTGTTGATGTCTGCATTGATTTGAGCTGAATTGACTTTGTTTTTTTGTTTTGTTTATGGCGCCAACATTGTCAGCTGTGCACAGTGGCGCAAAATGGCTACATATTAAAAGAAAATTGCTTGCCAAGAAATGTGAAAACTATATCTATAAAGCTTGTAACTACATATTTAGATAGTAAAGATTCATTACTAATGATATATAGAATTTGTTTTGTATTTGTTCCAGTTAAACATATTAGCTCCAATGTAGAAAAATTTCCAGGCTAAAAAATAAAAAAATTTCTGTTACACAGAAAGCTTTACTAATTGTTTACGATAATTTGCAAATAAAAACAATTTTTTTAAATTTTAAATGTTTTGGAAGACAATTTTAATAATAAGCCACTTTAAATTCAATTATGCATATGTATATAACTATTCCTCAACCAACATGGTACCATGATTTAGCTTCGGCTTCGATTTCTTCTTTATCACTACACCGTCATCACACTCCTCCGTATGCATACGGCGCTGATGCAACTTTACAGTCGATTTTTGTATAAATCCTTTGCCACAGATGTCGCATTTATGTGGACGCTCGCCAGTGTGTCGCATTTCATGATGCACCAAATGCTCCCGCTTGGCAAAGCGTTTCTCACAAAAGTTGCACACATGCTCCCTGATGCCTTGATGCACCAATCGTATATGCATTCTATAATTGCTAATATTTGTAAATGTTTTATCGCAATCTAAACAATGCAATAGATTTCTCGATTTCTGCTTTGGCAGTGCTGGTTGTATACCTTCATGTCGTTTAATATGGACATAAAGATTTTGCTTCGTATAGAATCGTTGATCACAGATGCTACAGGCAAAAGGACGTTCTTGTTCCGAACAATGCACATAGCTATGACGGCTTAGCAACTGCAGACGTGCAAATCCCATGCCACACTTTTCGCAAATGTATTTCTTTTCCGCTTTGTTTGTTTTGGTTTCATGTTGGCTGCGTGTGTGGTAGATAAGACTTCGCTCAGATTTGTAAACTTTTTGGCAGTTTTGGTATTTGCATTTGTACGATGTATTGCTGGCGCTTGTGTGTTTCTCCCGGAGATGATCCCTCAGCGTGTACTGTCTCGAATACGTTTTATTACACAGTACGCATTTATGCAATTGTTCACCTTTGTGCTTTAGCAGATGTGCCTCTAATAATGTGGACTTGTAGAAACGTTGGGTACAAATGTGGCAGATAAGTTTATTACGCGTGGCACTGCGTAGATCATTACGTTGGACTTTTTCAACTTGCTTGGACGAATTCTTGGATTCAGGTTTGTTTATCGTTAATTTGTGGTTGTCATCAGTGATTATGTAGACTTCTTGCTAAAAAAAAAAATATATGAAACATGTTAAATTAGTAAAGAACTAAAAAGAAATGAAGGACTTTTTATATACTCTTCTTTAAATGATGTGAATCTTCAAAATCTTAAGTATAAATTAAAGGCTGCTTTAGTTCAAGTTTGGATATTTAGATTATCCTCCGTTAATCAGTTTAAATTATTGCATTTTGGCCAAGTTTAAACCTCTAAAAAAGGTAGCCCCACACAAATCTGTTCTATATTGCTGAGCGTTTGTATGAAAAAATTTTTTTTGATAATAATTCAATTAGAAACGCTAAAATCGTATATTTGCGACAATCCTAATAAAATATTATATTGCTATAAGCTCCCCCTACAAAATCTTTAGTCGGTACAGACATATTCGACTGTCTAGCTATGAACAACAAGAAAACTGGGAGACTATAAAAGATAGTCTTCAAGTCTGAATATTTAATGTTTCCTATTTCCAGACAAGTAGATGTTTAATGAATGTGTCAAACCCTCTCTTCAGGGTGTGGTACACATAAAAACATGAACTCTTTTCTGAGTTTTTGGATAAACTTCTAAACTTTGCATATTACATGAATTGTAATGGTATACTCCATATAGGTCCATATCGAACTACTGGTATGGGCAGCTCTCAAGAAAATCTTTCCTCTTTCAATTGCTTTTGTAAGAAAAACATTTTGTATGGGTTTAATATAATTTTAAACGACAAATTCGTCGTATCTTATTTTAATACCAAGAAAATATTTCCCACGGATCAAGATAGGAATATACATCCCATACAAATTTAAGGTACAGGAAATCTATTATTAAAATATATGATTTTTTCAGTCTTCATAGAGAGCGGGATTATCTATACATATTGTATCATAAAAAAAAATTGACAAATTTTGGTTTGTTTGTTTGCCTAAGCCGCCAAACTTATTTGTATGAGTTTTGGTACAGAAATAGATGGGACTTTGGAAAAGAATAAAGTCTACCTTTTGTCAACATCGGATAGGGCGATGTCCCGCCCTTATATAAGAATGAAATCGGGAGAACTAAGATTGATTGAACAAATGTGAAACATAGGTTACTTTTTTGCTAAACTTGGAAGGGACGATGCCCCGCTCCCGATATAAGCGACAAAGAAAAGTTATCATAACTTTCCATATATATACAGAGATGAGGAAGTAGTCGTAATTAAGATTGGTCAAAATTGGTGTGTAATAAAAGAGATTATAGATTTATATCTTTGCATCCATTTGAGATACAGAGATAAAATTAAGTATATACAAGATTTGTCTCAAAATGTTCCGAACATTTTTCCAGGGCATTTTCTGGTAACGCCACCTCTTGGTGAGAACCTGCGTTGGAAAGAAACATATTTCATTGATAATTTATTCAAAATTTTATATCTTTTAGCTATAGCTTCTAATGTGACAGAACGATGCACAAAATATCAAAATTTTCCGTGAATTCATCAAAAATGAACCGAAATCGTCATTGCGGTTAATGTAATCAGAATTGGGATTGTCCAAAGACTCAATCCATCGCATTTTAATCGACCATTTGAGCTTCAAGAAAGTGTGCACGATTTGTTCCGCATCAATCAAAAGATGAGGTAAACATTAAAGATGCATTGTTACTGGTGACATGGTGAAATGGTGTTTTCAATATGACCCTGAAACAAGCGTCAAAGTGCCAAAGAGAAGCCGCTCGGTGAGGAAAACAAACAATCACGTTTGGAAAAGTCAAAAGTGAAGACAATGTTGATTTGTTTCGAAGGGCATCAAGAGTTCGTTCCACCGGCCCAAACAATTAATGGGCTATTTTTTCTTGGTGTTATGAGGCGTTTGCTCCGTCATAACGTTCGGCGCCATTTTTTCAATCGAAACTTGTGACCAAAAATTACATTTTGACCATAAACCACTCGCCGTATTCGCCTGATTTGGCACCATGTGACATTTTTCTGTTCGGCAAGCTGAAATTATCCATGTAAGGATGGCGCTATGCTGATGTGGAGGCCATCCAAAAGGCGTGCACCGTCGTCGTAAAGGTCATTCCGGCCAACGAGCTAAAATATTTATTTGAAATGTTATTGGATCGAGCAAATAAGTGTCTTCAGTCGGAGGTAGATTACTTTGAATAATAAAAAAAAAAGTACTTAAAAATCGATCGTAGTTTGCATTTTATTCCAAAAGTTCGGAACATTTTGCGAAATACCTTGTACATGTTAATAGGATCAGGAGAAAAAAATCTATTAAGTTTAGTCAAACTCGGCGGGGCGATTCCCCGCCACAAAAATTCGTCTTATCCTTGCATCTATTTGAGATACAGAGATGAAATTTGGTATATATGTTATGAGATCAAGTCTTTCCCAAAATCGTCTATGAAAAGAACAAAATGGCGTTTTAGGGTAATCAATCTTTCAATACCTTGGAAAATACAGTTAAATATAAAAAATACAGATATAATAATGAAAATTAGATAGGATTGATATTCCAAATAATCTACTTAAACTGCGTCAGCTCAGACGCCAAGAAATCTTCGGAATTGAGTCTCTGTGAAGGGGAAAAACTTTTAGCTTAGAATGTATTCTGTTCTTAAAAGCTCTGTAATTAAGATTATTATTTATAGAATTCTCATATTATCTTCATACTTCAATTCATCGCACTAATCCAATGAAGCTTTTTTTCCAGTTTATGAATTAATTTATTTTAATGTCTAAAATTTATCAATAGCTTTTCTATAGTTTAATCATACCGCTGCCTTTGGCTATGCCGGCATGTTATTAACGCTTCCAACAAATACAACAATTTGCTTTGATTATATCGTATAACAATATAATAAAGATAAAGAAGATGTTTTGAACTGTTACGCCTTACTAAATGTCTGCTGGGTTACACGCCAATTTGTTTGCACGCAATTATCGAAACTGTTTTCCGCATACCTCATCCCACAACTAATCTATCTCAGCAACCAAGCAAACTTAACGGCGCTTTTCGTTTAAAGTCTCCATTCAGTATCAGTATTTCTCACGCTAAACGGTAAATGATTTACCACCAAACGAACACACGCCTCTAAAACTTTCGCGATAAGATTACCAAATACCGCAAAACAAAAAATACTTCCAAAATTAACTACATTATCAGATGTACTTACTATTTTGCCAATGGACTCCTCTAGCGTCGGCTTGCCGTGCTGCTGCTCCTTGTAGATTTCTTCTTCAGCAACTTGATTGCATTCGTCCTTTTCGTCCTCATCACTTAACTCGTTCATTTTCGCCTCATCGAGTAGCTTACGAAAGTTCAACATCGATTCAGCACACATGCACTGAAATTCGTGAAACTGCCGCAGCAATTGGTAGCAACTGCCGCATATGATTTTGGGCATCTCGTCCTCGGCATCCAATGCCACCGATATTGAAGTGCAATCCAAAAATTTAATAGCCAAACCCTTTTCCTCGACTAAATCATATTTGAGATCCGACTCACCGAGGAGCACCAGACAAGCGCGGCACATAGACACCGCCATCGTCCGTCGCCTTTGACAACGCTTTTGTTTCTGCTGCGCCGGCATCGCCGAACATATAATTTATGTACAACACATACCCGTACATATGTACATACATATGTATATACAGAGAGTATTATGTTTGATATTTGTTATCTTAACGCTAACGGCGACGCCGAAAATCACAACCGAACACGGCTGGCAGCGGCAGTAAAACAGTACGTTGTGCACACGACGGCATTGGAATCAATTGAAATCAATTAATGGTAATTTAAACTAGTTTTTCGTAGGGCCCGCTGTCTTTCCTTTTCCGTAACTTACACTTCTACACGCAGCCAGCACTTTGCACACACACATATGCAAAAATGCGCCGACGCGAAATAAATACAGTTATTTTAGGGTGGCAAGTTCTTCCGCGTTTGGATGTTTCGAATTGAAAGTTGAGCCTTAAAATTTGAGATGAGAATAAAATTTAGTACTCATATTCATTGGCTGATTAAGACAATATTACGATTCGTTAAAAACAAAAAATAATGAGCACATTTTTAAGAAAAGAGTAAAGCTCCCAACAAGACTTTAATAACTTGTTTTTAAAACAAGAAAGAACGCTGCAGTAGAGTATGCTGCACTTCGAGATACCCTGTAACTCAATTGAATTTTAAAAATGTATGAGATATGTATTCAAGTGCGCATCCAGGGGGCCCCCCAATTTTAAAAAATGTTCGTCAAAAAATGTATTCTACTACAAATTTTCATTGTTTAATAGATAGGTTCTAAGGGCACTTTTAATTACTAAAAATCAAATGTCAGCTCCCCCTTCGAGGGCAGCTGGTCCCCCCTGCGAGGAAAAAATATTTTATTAATATTATTGAAAGATGCAAAAACCGCTGTTTGCCTCAACTTCCGCGGAATAAATTTCGTTTTCATCGGATAAAAGATTCTGTCGCGCATATTGTATAATGGGCTTCAGCCATATACGGGTTCACAGATACGACAATATCAGTGTGGCTTCTGTGGATTGTCGACCAGTGACCAAATATGCACATTACTAAAAATCCTTGGAAAACCTATGAGTTTAACAAAGACACACACCACCTATTGTTGGTCGTCTTTGCATGATAACGCTTTCAAACACACACAGCGTTGTCAGGGTAGGAAAGAACCTCTCCGAACCCTTTGATATCAAGAGAGGTTTCACGCAGGGTGATGCGCTGTCGTGTGATTTTTCAATCTTCTGATTGAATACATCCTACGCCAGTTCCCGTGCATACAGAAAATGTCGGGAATACGCGGATGATATTGATATCATTAGTATAAGGAACGGCGAGTCAGCAAGGCAGATTGAAAAACAGTGTTAGCTCATGGGTCTAGCAGTGAATGAGGACAAGACGAAGTACTTGGTTGGACAGTTTGTGACAACGGAGAATATCAACTTAGATGTTGTAGAAAACTTCGTCTCTCTTGGATCTGAAATGACCGGCAAAATAGAAGAATCACAATAGCAAATAGATGCTTTTTTGGGCTGTGCAAGCAAATAAGAAGATAAGTCCTCTCTCGAAAAACGAAAAGGTGTACGGCGCAGCATCATGGACTATAATTGAGTCAGGCGAAACGGCGTAGGATTTTTGGTCCTATTACAGTCTGTGACGAGTTTGGATCCCGTTTGAACCACTAGCTGTATGCTATTCGATGAGGTTGACATAGTCCAGTACGAGTAGGTGAGACTGATATGGCGATAGAAGTTTGCAGCAGGTATCAGGACAATCTATAGTCATTAGATACATGTTGTGACATGTGCTCATAGAAGTGAAATACAAAGGTTTACGTAGCAGAGCACGCGGGGTCAACTAAAAATCAACTAAATAGCATGCCATGATAAATCAAATATTGTAAAAATAGACTTGAAAAATATCATTCATGGCGATATCTTTACAAAAGGAAGACAAAGAGGAGGTATATAAAAGCTGGCCTGGTCCGCTAGTATGGAATATTTTATTAGAATTGAAGTAAATTCCACCAAATATAAAGAACCAATTTTTTTATTCATTAAAATATTCACAAAGGAAGGGCACTGTAAGTACAACCTCTTAGAGAAGGATTGGCACGTTTATTGAATTACTTGAAGAGAAAACAAGAGAGACTAAATATCCAAACTTGAAAACACTATCTTTAACATTGTCCGAGTATCAATGTTCATAAGGACGGTCATTCAGAGGGACTTGCCTATATCGACTTTTTGTAGCGGCTTTCCCTTATCGGGATCAGATTCAGAACATTTTTGAATATTTTATTATGATAGGCGCGAAATTTGGTGTTTCTAGCTTAATTTTACAAACACAAATTTTTTGTTACATAACCTAAAGTGGTATGGCAGATTTATATAAGGGCTACCCTTTCTAATTGTTCGATCTGGACCTATAAAGAATAGTTCCTTACAATAAACGTCAGTTAGACCGAATGTGGCGTTTCTAGTTTCAAGTTACCTGGAGAAAGAATATAAGAATCTATATATTCAAACTTGAAAGCTCTAGCTCTTACAGTCTCTAGCTTGCCGTTGTTCATATGAACAGCCAGACAGACCGATATGTCTATATCGACTCGACTTTTGATGATAATCAAAGAACATCTTATATATTTTATGGGTTCTGCCTCGTTCCCTTCTGCCTTTTACACACATTTGCACAAACTTAATATTCATTTTTTACTTACAATTAAGTATAACCATGTGTGCTGGAGCTGTTTTCTCCATCCGAATAAGATGACTAGCCCAGTACAGTCATTGGAAGTTTATGCGCTAAACTATGTTCACCTGGCGTAATCGATCATGCAGTTCGTGGATCATACGGGACCGAAACTGGTAGCCAATTCTAGAAAAATATTTATCCAATACTGAAGTTGAAATTCTCCATCGTCATAGACCGCCCAATCTGGAAGTTCGAACCTGTCATTATCTGTACGTAAAAGATCCTGCTAAAAGCTGTCTAAGTATCCAACGGCTCAGAGAGGTTGTTTCCTACCCTCACAACAATTTGCTTGTGGACAGCGTCATCATAAAACAACGAAAAATCTTTGTTCATATCGGCGTGCAGGAATTCGCTTTATAGTCGACAAATAGGTGATTTGTGTATTTGCCAAACTCAGGATTCTGCTCCAGAAGGTGTGAGTATTTGGCCATTGATCGCCCTTTTTGATCCAAGACCATACTGATACTGTCCTATCAGCGCATCGGTATATGGTGGGCATGTATTCGTTGGAACATATCTTGTAGAAAATTCGGTACATACCTCTTACCAACTCTTGAATAAGTCAGCTGTTAGCTCATCTTTATATTCCGATGTCGCTTCATAGTCGTCATAGCTCCTCTATAAGCATAATTGTGTCCTTCATCCCCTCCAAGTGTGTTAGAAAAATGACTTCATATTCTCAATCATTCATGTGAAATGTTTAACCTTGTTGTATATCGCGGTCAGGCAAATCGTCAGGCAAATAACTCAAATAAATGAAATAATTGCCGGAATCACAGAACTTCGATTTGAAGAATGAATTCTTTAAAACTGACATATGGACATTCAGTGCAATTTAAAGAATTATCATTTTTACTTTTTTAGAAATCGATCTGAAACTAGGAATGGAGATATTACGAAATATGTTGTGTATATTGTGCTTATATTTGTTTTCTCAACTGTTTTTCGAATATACAAATTGTGCATAAATAATTGTATAAAATAAGTAAATGGTAAACATTTAATAGAATTAAATAGTCAAAATGCTTAAAACTTATAAACTAAATGTCATTCGTTGTCGTGGCAGAGTCCAGTGTCAGCGCAGTACCCACCGACGAAATGGTTTCCATTGAGATGTTGAGCTTTTGCTTGAAGGCCTGCATGGCATCGATGTGGTAGACCTGTTGCATTGCGTCCTGTTTGTGTATGGCAAGCATGTAGAGATTCGTATCACCGCTATTGGCCAGTAAAGTTGGCATATACTGTTGTAAATAGACACGTTGAAAATCGGGTGTGGCATCATCGTGCAGCGTCTTATCGCTGGCTGTGATTTCCTTTGTATAGGAGCGATGCAAACGCAATATCTGCACAGATTGAAAATGTGAAATATAGAGGAATGGTTCGCGATACATGAATCCAGTTGGAGCATACGTCCAGTTCAGTTCGTATGGACGCGAGCGACAACCATACTCATCAACAAATATGCCACATTCTGCAAAGCAAAGTAAAAATTCTTGACTTGAAATACGTACGACGACAAATGGTTGACAGGTGGAAATGTGCGCCAGTGATTTATCAGCAAAATCTACGAATTCCTCCGCACCGTAGTTGTCCAAATCGATTTCATAGAATTTATCCGAGCTGACAATTGCCGAGTGACGTGTGTAGAAGATTGATATAACCGGTGTAGCGGTGTCGAGCGCACGCACTGGCTTAAATTTGTGCAGCTTTAAATCGTACTTCAGTATGACAATACGCGTCGATGTTGCAGCAATGGCCACCGAATCAAGAGCATTTTCGGTTTCGTTTG
Organism: Leucophenga maculata; assembly: GCA_035044805.1. NCBI lineage: Eukaryota > Metazoa > Arthropoda > Insecta > Diptera > Drosophilidae > Leucophenga > Leucophenga maculata. Next base: position 624,873 of record JAWNNP010003096.1, read on the forward strand.
ATATTTCTACCAACTTCCATTTCTCGCTAGCTGTACGATTAGCAAAAGGCAGATCAATGACGCACGATTCGAGCGCCGGCTTTTGACAACCGGTGACATTAAGGCAACGCGTTTGCAGTTGTCGGAAGTCGCATTGATACAACTTCTCGCCACGTGAACCGACCATTATAGCTTTGGCCAGACGTTCCGAGATGGCAATGTGGCTAACTGAATCGATGCCAACAATCGGCACTAAATTTTGCGCACGCACATGATAGGCAAAGAGACCTGTATTGCAGCCCAGTAATATAATCTCTTGTTCAGCAATTTCATAGGCACAATCGATTTCTATTGGCTCCGTAACGCTAGACTTTGCTGCTTGGAATATTAAAGTGCCTGCATATTCAGCTGACAACATGGCCGAGGATGTTGACGTTGAGTTATTGCCAGCGACGCCGTTGCTCTCGTTATTCGAATGCGTTGTGTCCACCGTATCCAAGCACTTATACGAATATTTATCCAATGATTGTGCATCACTTTGCTCTCCAGTGGAGATGTCATCCAACAAGGGCGCACTTGCCTTGGCTAAAATGCCACCAATGCTATCGCATTCGGTTTTAACATCGCTACGACATTTGCGATGGGCAGCCGATTTACATTCCTTGCACTTCCAGTATGGCGAACCGGAAATAATAGACTTTTCACAGGCGACACAACTGGCAACATCGGTTTTGCTTTCCTGCAGTGTCAGTTCAAAGCGGTGATGCGTTTGCTGTGCTTGCACTTTACTCTGTGATGACTTTTTGCTTTCAATCACTTGACTGATGGCACGCTTCACAGTTGGTTGCTTGCGTGGCGAGCGCATGAGCGTATTTGTTGATGCAATAGTAACCGGACGTTGTGGTGCCTCGTCTGAATTATGGCTTTTCGATTTTAATGGAGAACGCAGGGTTACTGTTGCTGTGCCATTTTCTTGTTCAAGCTGCTCTTGCAAAGATTTAACCAACTGTTTCTCACGACGTAATTCTTCTTTCAGCGTGCGATACATCATTGATGTTTCCACATCGTTCGGTGATATGTTCTCTTTACTGCTGCTACTGCTACTACCAAATATTTTATCAGCTAAAGTCTTTTTCTTATTCTTCGAAAGATCTTCCACTTTCAGCTGCAGATAGTCGATGAGTTTCTTGTGCTGCGCTAGTGTTGCCTCCGATTTAATATCACGCTGCACATAATAATTCTCTTTTTCGGTCAATGTGCCCTGCAGCTCATCAATTTCGGCATTCAAATCATCTATATTCGATAGTTTTTCCTTGATTTCCAATTGCAAATTATGCACCTCCTCCTTGCTGCGGAAAAGATCGGAGAGTATACGCGCATTCTCTTCCTTTAGAACGTGTATCTCGTGCGCACAGTTCTCATTTAGAGATTTTAGAGTGGTTGTATCATTATTTAGCACTTCGACGCGTTCCTGTGTACTAAACAAATCATTGGTGTTCACCACCAGTTGCTCTTGTTGTGCAATGAACTTCCTTTGCACATCTTGCAAGTTCAAAGTAACCTCTTCAATGTCGCGTTTAAGTACCTCAACGCGTTTCTCTGCCACCTTGCGACCCGATTGCTCATCATGCAGCTCCTTCTTCACCAGCGCCATCTTCTCATCTTTATCACGCAGTGTGTCATAAAGTTTCTCCGTCTTTTCCTGTTGAGTTTTATTGCGTTTCTGTTCCGCTTCGAGCATTGCCTCCACCTCGGTCAATTGGTTATCCGTTACAGTGCATGCGTATTTCAAACGCTCATAATTATCCTTAAGATTCTTAAGTTCTACTTGCGTAGCACTCACTTTGTCTGTCGCGTTGTTATTACGTTCACGTTCCTCGTTGAGCTCGCGCAACAGACGCTTGTTCTCCAATGTGAGCAAGTCGCAACGCTGCTGCGTTTGTAGCATTTTCTGACGTAGCTCGTTCAAACGCTCTTCAAGTTTATGCACATTAGCAATATGCTCGATGAGCTCTGATTTACATTTCATGCGTTCCTGTTCGGATTTCTCCCACATTCTATGTTCCTTGAGCACATCCCGTTTGCTGCATGCCAGCTCATTCTTTAGCTCTTCGATGCGTTCATCGCGTTGCCGGGTCTCCTCCTGCGCGCTTTTCAATATACGTTGGGCATCTTCTCGTTCGTTTTGTACCTTTTTAATGCGATCTTCAGTGAGTTCCATGCGGCGTTGTATCATTTTCTTTTCGCCCAAAGCTTCCTCCAATTGTTTTTCAACTTTCCAAAGCGATAAATTGGCAGTACGTGCCGCCTGACGTTCCACAATCATTTGATCACGCACAGCAGTTAATTTATCTTCCAGCTTTTCGTTTTGACGTTCCAGTATATCACCGCCTGCTTGATGACGCGGTGCTGGGCAGGGCTTAGTTGGTGACAGCGATTGTTCATTGAAACGTTCTAACATTTCCTCAAGCTTTGCAACCAATTCCTGTAGTTTATCAGCGCGTACTTTCTGTACAGTTTCGTTTTCTTTGGCTGCTTCAAGATCAGCACGCAGTTGTTCTTCGATAGCGTTTAGGTCGGTCAATGAACCCGGCGCTGTTTCATAAGGCGACTCAAGTGATGATTCAGCAAGATTTTTGCTACACTCAGCAAGCTAAAACAAAACAAAACAAATAAAATGTCAATTCTTTGCAACTTCTTCTCTCAATTTATAGCATACCTGAAGCTCTCGCTCCAGACGTGTCATCTCCTGCTGCAAATCCTGCACAGCACGCTGTGATTCCGCTAGCTTTTGCTCCAATGTTGAGTTTTCTACATGTAACTTATTATTCGCCTCAGTTTCGCTGTTTAAACGTTTCAATATTTCCTCAATGTTTCTTTCTGTTGCCTGTTTTGCCTGCTGTGTCGAACGCGTTGAGTTTCTTGAATCATCCAGCTCTGTGCGTATGTCCTGCAGCTCCATAGTCAACCGCGTGCTCGAGTCCTTTTCATTGCGCAATTTACTGCGCAATTCCGAGAACTTTTGTTCGTAAGTCTCTGTAATTTGCAGCTTATTCTTCTCGTAGTTCGCCTGTTCCGCTTGAGCTTGTTCTTTAAACTGTCGCAACAGCTCCTTGTAATTCTCCATTTTATCAGCGAGATGCTTGCATTCATCCACTTTAGCAATCAGTTCAGTTTCGCGTGCATCGAGTTTCCGTACAATTTTAGCCAACTCATTTTTCTTTTCAGCAAGTTGCTTTTCGTAGCGTTGCTCCGATGCAATTTTTGCTTCTTCGTACTTCTGTCGGTTTAAGCGCAATAGATCGGTAATGGTGGCCTCCTTCTTCTCCCACATTTCTTCTTCGATTTTAACAGAACTCATCAGCGATTTAATTTGCGTCTTGCATGTGGACAATTCAATGGTTTTTTCTTTGATAATGTTCTGCAATTTTTTAATTTCCTCCTTAGCTTCGTGCAACACTTTCGATTTTGTGTCTGACAGCTGCGCCATTTGTTCAGCGCGTAGCAATTCCTGTTTTAATTTATTTATTTCCTCCAAGCGTTCCTTTAACTTTGACTGTAATTCCTTTAACTTTTCATTCAATTTAAGCATGCGCACATCATCAACTTCCTCAAGAACATGCTGCTTCTCCATATGCACAAAACTATAGCCAATGAAGGGCAAATCCTTGCCACTAAAATCATTAGACTTCATATTACTTGTAAGAGATTTCTTGGGTGAATTTTGTTGTCGCCCTTTGTGACGCGTTATATCATCGAAATTTGAAGTATCATCATCCGATTTCACAGTGGGTATTATAGGTGGCACTTGCGCGCGTAGTGTTGACCACTTGACTGCCTCAAAGTAGGGATGCTTACGTATTTGTTCATAGCCTAAACGATTCGTGTGATTAGTCACAAGGGATTCTATTAAATGTTTGTAATTTGCTGAAACTTTTAAATCGCTGGGAAAACTGATTATTTCCTTCAAATGGCTCTCATCACAATGCGACAATATTTTCGAATAAGTTTCGTGCACATTCTCCTCGTGAAACGGCGTAATTTCGCATATGAGCTCATAACCAATGATGCCCATGGACCAGTAATCACAACTGACCTAAAAATTTAATTAATATATTATTGTAAGCATTTAAAGACTAAATTAAAAAAAAAATAACATACACTTCCACTCACATCATGCATTGATTTCGATAATTTATAAGTTGAAATAGTTTGTAGCAGCTCAGGTGCTATATAATCCGGCGTGCCTACCGGCGATAGGCTGAGTACATGTCCGTCACGATCCAATGCAGCTGCATTACCAAAATCGGCTAGCTTTATGTGTCCAAAACGATCAATCAGTATATTTTCCGGCTTAACATCGCGATGTACATAGCCCATTGAGTGCAATGAATGCAGCGCCTGTGTCAATTCGGCCAGATAAAATCGTGCTAAATCCTCATCGAAGGGTCCGTGACGTGACATAAGACTGAGTAGATCACCACCAGGCAGATATTCCATAATTAAATATAAATTATCATTATCCTGTAAAGCGAAAAATTCTTTTAATGAGCAAAATTTAAAAAATAAATAAATATTAATAAGAGAAAGTGTTAACAAAGGTGGAACCGAAGCTGAAATACTCTTCACACTCGTTCTTCGGGAGATTATTATCAATTACTTAGCAAGCAAACAGTTGTGCTATCGGAGTACCATCCTTCCAATATATTAACAATTGGATTAACTCTTTGTATATAATTTCAAAAGAATAATTAAAAAAAAAAACAAAAACAGTATATTAAAGAATGAGGGTATAGATTGGAACTACATTTTGACAGACGGAATAACATGGCTATAGTGCCGGGTTGATCGCGAATATGTACACCTTTAGGGAAGTTCGATGCCATTATTATAAATTATCTTAACAATTGTCAAACAATAAAAACAATTTTCATGTAAACGGAAATAAAAACATTATTTGCTGATTGGTTTATATTTCCAGAACATTTTCCAGACTACGGTTTTTGCTATAATAAACATAGTGCATGTTGATAGTTACAAAACAACCCGATTCTTTAACTGGGCGGATTGGTGTACCTAGTGTCGATAGTTGCTTTGATTCAGAATTTTTCTCATACCTTAAGCAATGTCCAACTATCTGGCTTCATGTGTTAGACAGACACTTTATGACCGAAGACCACATGGGAGGCTTACATCTTAGGCATATTCTTAAATTCATTTAGCACATCTATAAGTCGGTGGTGCTAGTGGTCCATAATTATAGTAGTGTGTTTTAGCGCAATATATTTCATACTCAAACTGCTTGCAATTAAAACAAGTCTCCATACCGAGTTTAAGCTCAAAATTGAAAGCAACAAACAGTCATATGAACTTTACAATAAGACAAACAGACACCTAAATCACAAAATGTGTTAGGCCTACAAGAAAAAAAAAGGAAACAACTCAACCAACCTGAAATGCATATTGTAGATTTGTGATCCACTCCGAGCAGCGACGTGCCATAATATCACGTTCTTCCTTAACCTGCGATGTGGTCATCACCGACTTTTTTATTTTCTTCATAGCATAAATATCGCCCGTTTGACGTTCGACCACTAAATGTACATTACCAAAGTAACCCTTGCCGATGAGCGTTTTCACAACAAAGTCCTCATTATTAACGCGCAGCTGCCGCGTCTCTTCGACGATAGGGCGATCTATGCGATTATATATGTATGAGCATTAGATATGTATAGGAATTTCATTTTTTGGCGCCACTTACATTTATTTACAAAATCTGCAATGTGACGATCGCGTTTTTTCAACACTTCCTTGTCGCATTCGTTGTACAGCAAACAGAATGCATCCAGTAGTCCTTCACGGCATATGGCTTCAGCCACAGCAGCGCTGGCTGTGCTTGTTGGCGGTGGTAAAATGCTCCGGCGGCTGGTTGGTGCCTTTTGCACTACACCGCAGCCTTTGGCAAGAAGTAAATTATTGAGGCGCGTGGTACGCACACTAATTGGATCGCGTTGTGGTGGCATTATGTTTATTTCTTATTATTAATTATTGAAACTCAAACAAATAAAATTAGAAAAATATTATATACGCGCAACCGACGCGTTGTTTGAATTCGGCGGTGGCGTTGTGCAGCTTCTTCTTCGATTAAACTATTGTTTATATCTTCTTGTTCGCTCGCACTTAATACAGTTTACCAATATAATGAAAATGCACTAAAACATACCAACGTTGGTGTTTTATTCAAACAAATCAATTGTGAATGAACAGTATTTCTAACCTGCTCTCACGCACGCATATATAACATATATTGTACTATTTCGCGCTGCGTTCATGAGTGTGTGGAAAGCAGCTATAGTGTACTGAATTTAAAAAGAAAATAGCCGCTCGACATTTCCGGTATTTTGCTTTTTCATTCCAATTGTGTGAAACAAGTTTAATATAAGCGTTTCGAACTTATGGCAACTAATAATTCCGTTGAGAGTATAGATGCTGAGACTCAGACCTCTAAGGTTTACTTGCCTGTTATGAGCAACATAAACACTTACCAGAAAAGAGCAATTCTAAAGCATTTGACAAAGTACGGTTGTACAAAAACGGAGTTCGAGTTGGCTGTATCCAAGTTCAAAGTAAACCTGAAGGATGTGCGCCGTAAGTTGCAAGCCGTAGTATAATATGTAGTATCCTATTTAAAAATTTTACCTTGCGTAGAATTTTTTGTTAAATGCATAACCGAAACGGAGAAGCACGTAGATGAGGAGTTTCGTCACTTCGATACAACACTTTTACGCAATTGTAACGAATGGTTGCAGCTCTTTCATGACTCGAAAATGGATGAGCTTTGCAATAATGAAACTGGAGCGATGATGAATTGGATTGCCATGAACGAAAAAAAGCCGAATCCTGAAGAATTGGCTGGTATCGATTTAAAGTATGAAACTATAAAATATGGCTACGAAGTGATAAAAAACTACATAACTGTATTTACAGAGCAATCTACGAATTTATGGGCAAAGCCATGATGGGTCTGCCACAGAATCCGCTCGAGGGACCCACCGCTGCCTTTTTTGCGAAGGAGTTTCAGGTAAGTTGGTTAATTTACCGGAAAATAATAATTTAGTCATTCAACATTTCAGGTTCTCATCGACAAAGCCAACAGTGACACCGGAAAGCAAGATTCAAAAGCTTTAAAAGAAATTTTGAAACAGTACACTGAAAAGGGTGTCTCCGACTTTACAAACCAATTGGAGAAGTTAAGTATTGATTCGCTGCTTATTGATAAGCAATTGTAAGGGTGAAATACGGCAAAGTTAATTTATTAATTAATTTTGTTTATATCTTTAATATTATGCGGATGTAAGCCGTAATTGATTAATCCGTACATATTTCCACATTAATAAATAAACCAAATTAAAAGTTGATATTACTATCGGGAACTGCGAATTATTTTGTGTTAATTTTAAGCGCTGGAGACATTGCGTACCTACGGAGCCTTTTGCTTTATATTTCAGCTTGTGAAAAACCAAGTCGACCTCGGTATAGTTAGCTGGCCTCACAATATTGACATTTAGATTTGACAAAAGAAAAATTTGACATCTGACATATTAATTACTAAATTTCAATCCGAAGCACTCAAATCGGTGCTTCTGGTTATTTTTTTTTTTTTTGTTAACTATCGAAAAAAAATATAACTATTAGCAATGGATAATCAAAATAATGATAAAGTTTTTTCGATACATAAGCATGTGGTGATGCATGAATCGCCAAAAGACAAACCGAAAGCCAGCGTAACGCGTCCTGTACTTTCGCCTATAAACGCTTTGCGGATGGCTGGTGCAACAAGCGCACGTGTTGCGGTAAGAACTTCTCGTCGTTCAGACAGCCCACGTTCCAAATCACGGCCCGGCGGTGTTACAACTGAACCGATTTTCACACCAAACGCCGACTTAATGGGATCACCCAATGCACTCAAACAATATAGAACTCAACGCAGGCGTGTGTCAGTCACACCAAAACTTGAGACGATAGATGAATATGTACCTTATACTTCAAAACCAACAGCTGAGCATGCAAGCTCTCCGAAAAAACTTTGGCTGTCGCATGTACTACCTGATGATACCTTTACGCCCAATATTGCTGTCAACTGGGAAAACGAGATGCGTGAAAAAATAAAAAAAGCATCTAAAAGAGAGGGTGTGCATCGCAATTAGGTGAGTGGATGGTAAAGCACATAAACTAAACTATTTATAACCTTCAAAAATCTTTTCTTTTTTCCAGTTTTCTGATTTGTGGGACTACGTTGTGGAGAAGCTTTCAGTCGCACAACAAATTTATGATAACAGCTTCGTTCAAAATTCAAAAAAAAAAAAATAATAGGAATTAATTTTAAGAAATAGTTTAATTGCAAGGCATTTGATACGACAAAGTTATATTAAAAGAATTTAGAGTATGAGTATGTCAAAATTATAAATAAAAGTTAAAGTAGATAAAACAAAAACGTTTACTTTGGTGTAACCGAATCTTTAATACTGTACATAGCCGTTCATCTTTATCTGTCACATCCTGCCACTTTAAAGTAAATCGATTTGAATGATTCCATGTTTAACTGGAAAATATTTTAAATATTCTTCAAGGGTTTGTAAAAGCTTACACTAAGAAAATGCGGTAATATATTTCGAACTCAGCGTAACTCTATATTTGATAGATAAGATAGCTAATAAGGAGGTAGCGGCATCTTTTATCGAAAACATATCCAGATTCAAGGCTACATGGCTGAGTTCAGATCAAATTACACGCATCATGTTTTGATTGACGGAAGGCATGCATCGAGTGTTTAGGACGTTACTTAGTCAAACACCGGTTCGGACCACTGTCTTGTCTCAGCCAAGATACGCACGTCCTAACATTCAACGAAAGCTAGACGTCGGTAAGCTGCTTCCAGAAGAGACCGCTGAAGCCTTCTCAAACACACTCTTCTGACAATTCCTCTCCGACTTCTTAAGATATATGTTAGCAATGGAAAAATATCGCCCACTCCACTTCCTTGGGATAAGTCTTCTTTCCATAGGATATAAGATTCTGTTGAGCATGTTGTGTATTCACTGATAGGGCTTCAGACCAAAAAAGTTCGACCTGTGACAAAAAAATCACATTTCAACAAATTTTGGAAAAGTCCCGTGAGTTTAATAAAGACACACACCACCTATTTGCCGATTATTCGGCAAAGATCGACGCTGTTACACACACAAAGCGTTGTCAGGGTAGGAAAGAACCTGTCTGAACCCTTTGATATCAAGAGAGATTGCAGGCAGCGTGTTGTGGCGCTTGCAAATAAATGCTATTTTGGGCTAAGCAACCTAATTAGAAGTAAGCCCTTCTGCCGGAAGATGAAAATCGAGTTCTTTAAGAGGCAGATACTTCCTGTCCTACTCTATGGCGCAGAGGCATTGAACGTGATTGTGATGTGCGATTTCAGACAAAACAGCGTTGGAAGTCTTTGAAAGATTCTCCGCAAGATTTTTGGTTCTATTAAAGTCGGCGACAAGTTTATGTACCGTATAATCGGCGAGCTGTATGACTATTCGATGAGGTTGACACTGGGCTGGTCACCTCATTCGAATGAACGAAAGAACTCCACCACGCTTGGTTTATATGGGGGGCGCAAACTTAATTGAATGACTCCGAAATAGAGGACGACCGGACACGCGTATGGAGTGTGCACAAGACTACAGCAGCTGCTACGCCTTTCTGAATGCGTCCATAACTGAATGACAGTTGAATGCCAAATCGCTTTAGAAGATGTCTATCGGTCTGTATGTACGATTATAGTATTGACGTTCAAGATTTAACATTTTTAACAAAATATTAAGGACAGATACATATTTCAAATCGTTCACTTTATTATCAATTTACATAAAGGTCACTGTTTTTGTTTAAAGGATGTGTGTCCATGAATTACACCATAGTCTAAGAAACGAAACAGACTGTCGGCTGCTAAATTGGGAATATAGGCTCTTTTATGGTTTACATTATGGGTATATTTTTTTCATGTGTCTATAAGTATCGAGCTAATAACTGTATCGACACATCACTATTGTCCACTGTGAATTAGTTGTTGTGCGTTCGATTGTTTGTTTACGTATTTTGTTTTTATTTTTTAATAAGAATTTATTTTAAGTTACTGGAATTCAATTGCCGTCGTACATGCATAAATATTGAAACCAACGCTTACCACGTATGGGTACATCAACACAACCAATCTCCATTTGGTTTTATTAAATGTAATCATTTAATTGTTACTGACAACTTTTAAGAAATCAGGTAAACAATCTGCGCAATGGCTCAGCAATAGATTAAAGTATACGAGTGCGGCGGCCGGAAAATAATTATACATATTTAAGCTAAATGTCATACTAAAAACAAATAACTTTTTTGCAGATCATTTATTAACAATGGAGAATTTCGAGAGGGACTTTAAAGCTACTGCGCCAACTAAAGTGAACGCATCGTCATCAGCCGCTTGCATTGTACATACATATATAATTCGATGAATCTTATGCATATATTTAAAAAATAATTATTTATCCTAGGTAACTGAAAAAATGAATCGACAAACCAGTGACTTAAAAGAAATATGTGACATGTGGTCATCGAAAATCCTGCAGATGACAACAATGCAACAAATACTTGCGAAAAAATTCATCCACGAAATTATAGATCAGGGACTGTACGGCAATTTACGCACAGATTCAGTGCAAATAAATGCTACACGAAATGACAAAGAATTTCAGTTAATGAATGCTGAAAGTACTAGAGTTTTATGGAACGAGGAATCTATGGATAATTCAGGGTGCGTATTTTTGCATTAACGAATGGTTTAATTTGCAATGTAATAAATTTTCTTTCTAAACTATTTAAGCAGTGAAGCGGAATCATATAATTTCCCACACACTTCAAAAACTGCTGCTGGAACAACCAATATAGTGTCAATAGTTAAAACCGAACCATTTTCTTTACCAATCTCGCAGTATTTACAAATTTTACCAATTGACGCTGCTGAAGAAACAGAAGATTTAGATAATTCAGCTTTGGTGCCACTAAAGAAGCGCAGGACTAATGAAATGTCGGAGGAATCAAGTGTACCATGTGCAGCAGAATCAACGGCTCTAGATAACTTTGATATGAGCGCTATAAGAGCGAAGCTACTTAAGGGCGAATATACAATGAAACAAAGATCAGGCCGCAGTAAAGTTTGGGATTCATTTGCCAAAGTTCAAGACGAGAACGGTACTGATATTGAAAATATCGTGGTCTGTAGAATGTGCTATGCTATATTTAAATTTAAACAAAGTACATCGAACTTGTTAAGGCACAAATGTCATGTCTTGGGTGCAGCGAATAAAAGAACTGAGCAGGAAACATTGCTCGATGAGGACACAAGGTTCGAACTGCCTTCGGACGACAATTGTGACGAAAGTCTCAATTATAATGTTATAAAGTACAAAATTAAAAGTGGAGAATATAAATTAAACAAAATGAAAGGCCGTAGCAAAGTTTGGGAGTGGTTTGCTAGAATCGAAGACGAGTGCGGTGCTGACATTTGCAATATTGTGGCATGTAGAGCATGCTACAGTATATTCAAATATAAACATAGTACTTCGGGTTTATTAAGGCACAGATGCCCAGAGATGATTGCGCAAGCTGAAAATGGTACAACTACGTTGGATGAAATGCTAGTTGATCAAACCTCGGAAGAAATTTGTGAAAGTAATAAAATACAAAATAGTACAACAGGAACTGCACAACATAATATTGAAACAATAAGTGAGAAACTGTTGAGCGCTCAACATAAATTGAACGCGAAACATGAGCTCTTAAAAAGAACAAGAGAAACGCCGCCGGAGTCAGTTATAGATGACGAAAACAGAAACTTAGAAAAGGCGTTTGAAAATTGTGAAGATATACAGCACACTTCAACAGTTTCTACAGTTAATACTGAAGCAATAATTAGAGAAAACCTTAAACAAGATGAGTTCACAATGCATGAAGAAATGTTGGTTCATAACTATGAAGAGGGAATGGCGATTGGCAAATCAAAAATAAATGAAGAGTGTGCAAGTAGCAAACTCTGGGAAACATTCTTCCGAGTAAAAGATGAAAATGGTATAGACTTGGAGAGAATTGTGATATGTAAGACGTGCCATTGCGCAATCAAATGTTTTCAAAACATATCGATTTTATTGCGGCATAAATGCCATGTGGATTATATGGAGCAAAGAATGAAGCTGGAAAAAAAGAGAGTAGAGACAGCGTTTACCGAATGGACAGTGGAGAACTGTCGTTCCTTTAATATAGTCGAAGATACGGGTTTTAGAAAATTGGCCGCTGTACTAATTAGCGTAGGCGCGCAATTGGGCAGCAGCATTAATATTGATGAAATATTGCCGCAACGCGCCGCCTTAGCACGTAATGTAGCCAAAATGTACGAAAGTTGTCGTCAGTTGGTCCAAAAAGAAGTTGCAAACCTAAAAGCTAATGAGTATAGCATAATGTGGGATGTTTGGGCTGATAGCTATTTAAAATACGCATATGTTGCGATCAGTGTACACTACAGCAACGAAGGCGAGATGATTAGTCGGTTGCTGACATTAAAACCGTTGAATGCTGAGATGTGTACAGGTGCGTATTGTATTGTTAAAATTAAATACAAATAAATTATATTAAACTTTTTAAATCTTAGCTGAGCAAATGAAGCAACAAGTAGCAGAATGTTTGCAAAACTTCGACCCCAAACTGAAACTAGATGCGCCCATCTTTATAACCGTGTCAGAGCATGACACAAGCTTGAAAAACGCTGCCTGCCAAAGCAACAATCACATACACTCTATTAGTCACCTGCTACACAACGTAATAGAAAAATCCTTTAAAGAAATTAAAGAGCTAGATGAAATGTTGCAACAAATTAACAACATAGTAAGATATATAGAAACAACCGAAGAAACTTCACTTATAAATGTTGGCGGCCCTACAAGTTGGCATAGAATATATTATACATTTAAGACAATACGACGTTATTATGCTGAAATTGAGAAACGTTTGAGTACCAACAAAGAAAAACAAACTCTTAATAGTATAAATATTTTTGACATTATTTCAATAACGAACATTTTGTCCGTTTTTGAAAATTCCATAACAAAACTGCAAGCGGAAAACGTGCCCACACTGCACACAGTGATACCGCATATTCACAAATTAATTAAGTTCTGCGCTAAACTTGAAACCGATTCAAATTTAATAGAAGATCTTAAAACTATGCTCAGGAAACATATGGACGCCGTTGTAAAAAATCATATAAACAAATTTCATAAAATTGCATTGTTTTTATTTCCGCCCACAAATAAGCTACTACAATTCAGCGAAACCGAAAAAGAAAATACCATTATTGAGTGTAAAAAAATTATGCGTCTATATGATAGTTCGGAAACAGAAAATACTAAGACCAAACTTTATAAGCCAACAAATTCGATGGATGATATTTTTGCTGATTTCTTAGTTTCTCATGCTTACGACACAATGGATGAACAAATCGAACGAGAAATAGTTAGATATCAAAATATAAGAATTATTCTTAGCGATGAATTCAATGTTATGCACTGGTGGAAAGCTAATAAAGCGGAATTTCCGCTACTGTTTCGAATAAGCTGTCACATTTTGTGCACTCCTGCCAGCAGCACAGCATGCGAAAGGATACTATCTCAGACTAGAAATTTATTAATAGAAAATCGATGTGACATTGCTTTCAAAGAAGCCATGGTTAATGAAATACTATTTTTGAGCAACAACAATAGTATAAGTAGGAAAATTAAAGAGCAGTAATACAGTTAAGAAAAGAAATTAGTTTTAAGTAATTATTTATAGTATTAAAATGTAGTATAAAATACATAGTATTAATATGTATAAAATTTAAACTTTTCTGAAAAAAAAAAAAACATTTAAAATTACAATGGATGTTTTTAGATGACTTCTTTCGGTGTTGAAATCATTGATGCATTTCGATTACCACCTTCAAGGTAATATCGTCCGCTCTTGTTTTAGCGTCCAAACATTCAGATCCAACGAAAAATCCATCATAGCGCTGAATAATTGTTGTTCATAAATTTCAACAAATTTATTTCATTGGCAACTCGAGCGACGAAGTTGATCACTCTGAGCCATTTTCAACATGATGAAGCGTTAGATTATTAGCCTACTTCAAGTATATCTCCATGTGCACAATGCATTATTCAAACACGTGCGAGTATTAATGAGGACAATTCCAATGAATCTACGTAACTCATTGATAATATGAGGCAGTGCAATATCCAGTTGTGATATTGCAAGGAGCAAAGGGATACCATTTACAAATACCCCTAAATCATTGAAATCATAATTAATTCACTTTCCAGGCTCAGACCGATTTAAAATCCGACAGTATGTCGACAAAAAACTGTTGCGCTTTCAAACATTGCCGCAACACCATTGAGTTAATATGTATGTCAAGATCGCACGCTTGAATTATATTAGATTCAATCAATTAAAGTTATGTTCGAAAAAATACATTCAATTGTGTTAGGCCAACAGCATGGAAACCCAACTGATATTGGATAATTGAGTATTCTCCCGGCGATGTATGTCGGCAGCGCATATCCATAATATCCCATAATCTATGTGCGGTATACGGGCGGCCGGACTTATTTATAATCTTAACTAACGACCCGAAATGGATTTATATAACGCAACTACTGCTTCCACGTTCGACTTCCAGTTATCGATAGCTGAGGTTATTTATAAAAAATATCAAAAGTGTGTATGTAGACTCTTCGATGTAGTTGCCGTTGCGGATGTAAGATAAAAAAGGTCAATTAAAATTGTTTTAAATGCTATATAAGGATCCATAAGGAATGGTGCTGTGTATTTTGAAGTTTTTAACTCAAGACTGCTGCATTTTTATTAGGTTTTACTGCAAGCGCCACGAAGGATTGCTGTTCAAGCTCCTCCTAGCCGCCCATTAACTTAGGCTGTACATGCTTGGACACAGCTGAATGAATGAGGTCCGGGACGAGCGAGCAAGCACCCACCGCAATGAAACTGCTGTATGTGCAGGCAGTGCTCTGTACACACTGCTGGCTTGCAGCACCAGTTGCCGATGACACATTGTTTCCCACAGGCGTTGATGACACTGCGTTCATCGCCACTCTGGATGGTTCTTGTTTGTGCAAACTAAAAGAAAAATCGAAATCATTTTGTTTCTTGGTAAATCTGTGCAAGTGTCACACAAGCCGGTATAATACCTGAATATGAAGTCATGTCAAACTGCTAGCATCCGGTCTGCCTACAAATACCGTCTGGAGGAGGCTTAAGCTGGAATCTTAAATAATTGTTCTTTGTCAAATATTTTTTTTTTTTTTGGTTTTTTATACAGTTTATAGTCTCAGGCCCATTACACAAATTTCTGAACTAATTATGTATGCATATGTGTTAAATCTATTTTTTTTTATATTTTAAAGGAAGTTGATATCATAAATGTGTAATACATCAATTCGATGCGGCAACGATTGTTACATTTAAAGCTTCTTCACAACGGAGTCCAGCAAATCAGATAACTGGAAAAAGAAAAACCAATTTTAGACATTTCAAATATGAATAAATTTTATGTACATTTCCATACACTCACATAACTTTGGCGCTCGCTGTGTCTTTTGGGTGTTTTTTTGATATTTTCACGCAGCTCTATTTCCCAGTCGACTGCAATATTGGGCATTAAGGGATCGTCAACTAGGACCCGCGACAGCAAAGGTTTTTTTAGAGCGCTTGAAGTAGATTTTGGTTTCGAAATGTAAGGCACATTTTCTTGTATCGTCTCAAGTTTTGGTGTTGCCGAGACACGCCTGGGTTGCGTTTGATATTGATTGTAGTATTTCAGAAATACATTCGGCGGTGGCATTAGCTGGGTTTCTGTAGCGCGCTTTTGGCGCGAATTGGATGGTTTGCTGTCTGAAAAACGAGAATCTCTGCGCATAACCGATGTGTTAAAAGGATTTGTTGCACCAGCCATCCGCAAGGCGTTCATAGGCGAAAGCACCGGCCGCGAGATGCTGGCTTCCGGCTTGTCTTTTGGCGTTTCATACGTCAATACATGCTTATGTACCGGATAAACTTTATCATTATTCTGTTTATCCATCTATTAAAATTTTTTTTTTCCGGTAGCAAAAAAACAAAAACAAGAAATTCCGATTAAAGTGCTTCGGAATGGAAATTTGGTAATAAGTTTTTCAGTTGTCAAATCTTAACGTCTGTCACATCTAAATATGAAGTGTAACAATGCATATAGAGCGAGAAAGCTATACATTAACAAATGCCGGAAAACAACTTTTACAGAAAATCTACAGTTCATTCGTGAGAAGTGTAAGCCCACGGAGTACAGGAAACCAGATCAGCACAACCAGATGAGCTCAAATGTTTACTACGTCAGAATAATCTTGGGAAGATTCCGGAAGATTATGGGCATTGAAACCACCCTTAATGACACGTATATCGTCTAGCTTAGAAAATGCAAGTCTAGAAAATTATTGGCAGTCATGGAACTGCCAGGAAAGCAGAAGAATACCGTGCTGTTCATCCTAGTGGTTAGAGGATCAATACTCCTTCACAAAACTCTACACAAGGTGGGTTAGGATTCTCTTGATCAGCGAACACAAAACCAAATGGACCATTTCACGATTTTTGAGAAATGGAGAACCTCGATGATATTGGAAGGCTGCAACTTATCTTCTTATCGACGACGTTGATCCGCAATCCCCTCCAATAGCTGAAACAGTTTAACATAGACTGTAGCAGACAGAAAACCCCTGCTGTCGCTACAAGATACGCTAGAAACAGGATCGCTAAACCTATATAACAAATGCATCGCGATGTTAAAAAAAAGAACCAGAAGAAAGCTGTTCAAATGACATTGCCACAGAAGCACAAGCAGCAGTTCAAAGACATCGTACTGGAGACATATTTACAGCAGCGAAGAACTACGGACGAGTAGTGGCCTGCCGATTATCGGTAGTAATGCCGATATGTGAATGCGACATTCTTACAGAAATATATTTAACTACAGTCTCAACATTGCGGAGGTGACACCAGCTTTAAATGCACTAAAACGAAATATCCCGATATCAGAGTACAGATAATTTATTCCCTCGTAGAAGACTTTTGGGAAACAATGTTAGAAGAGGTTACCTTCATCAAACTGCCTAGAAACGCTATCTTTGCAATGCGGTTTCAAAAAATGTTACTTCAATGCTGAGACCTGAACATGTATGTAAAGCATTTAAAAACCATGGGAATAATCTTCAGTAAACGAATAAAAGTCTGTAAAATAAAGGGCTGCCTTGTACCTCTGTTTGTTGAGTTTGAGAAAACTTTTTATAGGTGATTTACAGTGATCTGCAGAGAATTTCCGAAAAACTGATCATTTAAAACCGCCTGAATAAAGCAAAGCTAACATTTGGTTGTTTACGCAAATTAATATTAGTTCATATTCATTGAAATTATTTCCAATCGTTTATACCATCCGAAGATACGACCTTATTTTTGGAACGTTTCACCGTAAATTTTGCCACTGTATTTGATTTCTTATGGTGCCCGCTTTAAAGAATATTTCCCATTTATAAATTTTATTGATTGACCATTTCTTGTACATTATATTAAAGAAATTGCGCTAACCGAAAGAATAACTGTTCGTTAAATATTAACCAGATTGGCACGTACTAACACTAACTAATCCTAATGAATTATTTATTGGTGCGCCTTGCTCGAACACTTTCATTTCAAAATTATAATGATTCATCAAGTTCAAATTCAAAATATTAATGCAAGTTCAGTTGTTTTCGAGTTAAATTAAATGTTTTTTTTTTTATTATTTAAATTAACTCGCCATAGTGAAACTAACCCTACAAAAAAACAACTGTAATGCATGAATTTCGCCAATCGAAACGGTTATCGCACTCGATTGAGACAGCACAGAACGGTTATACCATTACTATATAGAAAACAATATATCACCCTGTGTTTTCCTTTGCCATTTACTCATTCCACTCTTTTTTTCAGCAGCGAGGCGAACGGAAGGTGAAAATTATTTTTTGTGCTATACGCCAAATTGCGCGTGAGATTTACTGAAATTTCACATTATTGCTGCAATATTAGCCACTTCAATATTGCAGCTGCTAAAAGAGTGATTTGGAAACTTTTGAAACAAATAAACAATTTTCTTTTATAATAAATCAAAAACGACAAAAAATTCGCTTGCGTTTGAGAGAGTAGAAAAAATTTCTTTTTTTTCGTTTGTTCGGTCGAGAACGCGCTGCAGTCGTCGTCGCAGCAGCAGCGCAGCGTAAAAACGCTTTTAATTTGTGTGATAATTTTCTAATTTGTTCCCTCGACGAGTTTGTATTGAAAGTCTTAATTTTAAATAAGCACTGCTATACAGTTAAATCAAGATGAGTGGTGGAGGCATGCCGGAGCTAGGCTCCAAGATCAGCCTCATTTCGAAGGCCGACATTCGCTATGAGGGCCGTCTGTACACCGTGGATCCACAGGAGTGCACAATTGCGTTATCCAGTGGTAAGTTTTGCAAAATTGGAAAAGATGGAGTGTACCATTTATGTGCGTGTGTGCGTGGGTGTCAAGTGTTATAATAAACGGTACTTTAAAAAAGAAAAAAAGTTGGGACATCAAAGAAAAAAAAAAAAGAAAATGGTTTCTTTCAGTTTTTGTTGGTTTTTTTTTTCGTTTCTTCATTTGCTTTTACAGTAATTTGCTCCCTTGTGCTTGACTTGTTCATTCGTTCGTTCGCGCTCTCAATCTCTCTCGTTTTGTTTGTCATGTTGGCGACGGCGCTGCTGCTGCCACTGCCCATTGCAACTGCCGCGCACTCCGTCGGCCTAAAATTTATCATACCGTTTTTCTCTCTTTGCTCGTTCTATTTCATTCGTTGTGTTTGTACAGTGTTGTATTTTGCTTTTAATAATTTGTACGTACTCTGAACGTGTGTGTGTGTGTGTTTGTCTGCTGTTGGCTGTATACATTGTGTGTTTTTTTTTATTTTCAACAAAAACAACAACAAGACCCATGCAATTGCGAATTTTGTCTCAATTTTATTCTAATTGCATTTGCAATTTTTGGCGCCAAGTGAATGCCGTTAGCTTTGGATAACAGTTAATGCTGCTATTGCTACTGTAATGCCGTTAGCCTGCACATGCTGCATTAGTCGAGCAGACGAGATGACAAATTCAGAGCAACAAGAACAACAACAACAACTACGTGTATTACATCCATGCCTATTTATCAATTTCTTTTTTTTTCACTTGTTGGGCGCAATTACTTGTTGAGGTTAAAAATTTTTACGAGTTAATAAATTTTTGTGTATTTTAATTTAATATGTATTTCTTTTTTTTTTGCAGAAGCATTTGTAGTGGGATATACTTGTCCTTGCTTTGATTATTTTTTTTTTTTTTTTATATAGTTCGATCCTGAAAATCAAGTAACTTCACATTTTTCATTGTAATTAGACAACATGTGCTCGGCATGGCTTAAGGTTAATGCCTTGTAATACATATATGCACAATTTCAATGATTGAAAGCTGATTAGTATTGCACTACTCTGTACTTTTCCTCTATTGCAATCGTTACTTTGATCAATATATATTGCCAGATTACTCTATATTTGCCCATGCATCTTATATGCATTATAAGGTATTTGATAGCGTACAAAGCTCTTGTGTGATCACCATTTATCGGCAATTGTACCTTTTGATTATATGGTACTACAAATTTTTCTAAGCAGGCAATATTTTTTGCTTGAAATTAATAAACTTACTGCGAATTATATATTTCAAACCACAAAAATTATATATATGGGCATTTCTCTAACGTCGAATTCCACATTTTTACACATTCAAATTAAAGAAAAACATATGCTAAAACATTATTTTATTTTGGCAAAATGCGAAACTTATAGCTTTTGATTAGCTCTATAATTAATGTTTAAGTTGAGTTTTGTGCAACTGTTCGTTTTCAAAATAATTCCAAAAACCCCGACTGTCGCACGCGACAAAAAACGGAATTCGTTTTCAAAGCGAAAAGTTCAAACACCGATTTCAGCCAAACCTGACAGAATATTTTGATGCGACAAATTTTAAAATGTTATGCATTCATATATCTTAATAACGTTTTTTATTTCATTAAAAAACATTAAGTAGTTTTTATTTTATTTAATTTTTAATTACTGTCGCACGCGACATGTAGCGTGCGACATTTTGTTCCATCATACTTTTTATGTTTTTTTTTCTTTTTATCTAATTAGATATGCATAAAAAGATGATAAATGATTTTTAATATATATAATATATTTATTTTCACTTCCTTCCATTTTTCGTCCAACTTATAATGTAGGGAAAATTTTTCAATAAGAGCATTTTTTGGCTGCGGTTGACATTTCTGTGGAAATGTCTATATGTATAAATATTCATGATCAGCACAAAGACAAGTTGTTTTAACAATGTTTGGGTTAATGCTTTATTATTTGGAGATAATAGGCTTGCAATGTCCCACTGTTACAAGTTTATATATATATAAATTTCATTATACGCAGCCATTTTACCGCAAAAAAGAAGAAATAATTTAGAATTTTTTTGTTGACGACTGCAAGGTACACTATTGACATATGCGGGTTCTCCAAACTATTAAAAGCTACGAAATTAAAAATCTAAATTAATATTCGACAGCTTGGGTTGTAAATGTAAGACATTAAAGCCTTTAAGAACAGAAATATTCTATGAACATTGTTGTTTATTTTGCTAGAATCATTAATTGTAAAAATTTATTAAATATTGCTCCAGATCGAACATTTAGATGAAGTACCCCACATACAATTCAACTATATCTTGTTCAGTTTTTGTATGAAAAGGGGTTGTGTAGCACGTCAAACCTAATTAAATTTTCCATTTAGACCCAAATTGAACGACTTGAAGTGTTAGCCCACTTGACAGACTATCCCTTTTTCATAACATATATAAAAAAATACAAAATTTAATTAATCCTAACGAAATATCTTAAAAACTATTCTAGGTAGGAATACAAATAAAGTGTTGAAAGCGCTACAGGGTATCTCGAAGTCGTGCACACTCGACTACAGCTGTTTTAACTTTTTTAATTTTAATTTTTTCATTTAAACTATATTCCCCAATATTTTACTTATTTTACTGTTGTAAATGAATAAGCAGACTTTTTTAGATTAGATTCTATCTTCGTTTTGATATTGGTTTTACTAAGGTCTTTCAAATTTTTTGTTTTTTATTTACACATTAGGAGAGCATTTACTGTTGACAGATATCAAATATATTCTTAATCCTAATATCTACCATACGTCAGCTCGGAACTACTCCGTAAAGATAGCCCGATTCAAATCCACTGATCATGTTAAAGGTTTTGTATAGCAAACAATATTTCATAAGCTTTAGGAATGAAATAGATGACTAAATTTGGTCGTATAGGTAGTTATTTATGGTGAATCTGACCGATGATAATGATCGGCCGGTATGACTCGGGGTAATTTTCCAGCTTGGCTGGCTTGTGGATCATGGAAATCATTGCTTATTTCCACTGTGAGCGGAATAGCGTTAAAAATAAACACTATAAAAAGGACTGCTTGCTTCGGTAGTACTTGCGTAAATGCGTTCGTCATCGGCTCCATCTTCTAAAGGTTCGTGCCGAATTGGTTGTCTTTTGATTTAACTAGTTGGCTTCCATACCTTTCAGCATATGGACGAAAAATCTAGTTCTTTGCTCCTGAAGGGCTTCTTTAAGCATTTTACTAGAAACTTGCCACACAGATATTTCTCAAGGATGTTGAGTTGACATGTAAATCTTACTTGTAGTTCGAAGAATACTGGCGTTACGAATTTTATTTGAAAAAATTTACAAAGTCAATATTTTCTCTGAATGGCGGTGATATTCATTCTCCGATTTATGAGCTTCTCAACTATTGAAAATGTGACGGCAGCTGCATCCATGGTAATAAGAGGCAGGTGGTCAAGCGGTTTAGGCGCACTGTCCCCAGTAAAGCGAGTGTTATTTAACAATATAATTTGAATGTTAGTTTGCACGAAACATTCCAGTTCGTGCAACTTACTGGAAACACCATTGGCGTTCCAAATGAGAGTGCTGAGTAAATTCTTTTCGAAGATTGCGTCGTGGGAAAGCTTAAGATTAAGCTCTGCTTATTCAGCATTTGGGTCCGCATTTCCGCGTCAATTTGTTACCATTACCATCGCGTGTTTTTTGGGAATGTTTACTATGTGGCAGCTACCGTTTTCTCAATTGCTGGTGGGCCCGCTTCTACTGAAAATGGTTGACATCAGCATGATATGATAGAGTGGGTGGAAGATGTGGAAAATCTTAGCTATGTTTGCTAATTTAACACTGCTGCTCTCATTTTTACATCAAATTTTTTAAACACATCTTAATTATATATAAATGATATAATTTGTGAAATTGTAAGACTCTTCTTTTTTTGTTAATGTGTAACGAGTCTATTATTGCCTAAAAACAATGATAAAATTTTTGTTTTTGTGGTTTCTACTTTAAAAACAAATGTTTTCTAGCATTATAGGAGGCATCGGACAACCTATAAAGTACATATATTCTTGATGAATGCAATAAGTCGATTTATTTGATCCATGTCCGTCGGTCAGCGTGTATGCATGCGCGGCATATATAGAATCTTTAAGATATTGGTTTTATATATGATCTATAAGCAATATGACCGCTAATGAAATTGGTCTACTTCATATAAATTAGGTTTGACTTTAAGTTTCAGTTATTAATGTTGATATTGTATAAATTATATGTTTTGCTCCAGTGTCTTGGCATAATAGTTAAATAATATTAAATTCTAGCGTGTGAAGAGTATTTAAGCATCTACTACACCAAATTTAACGTTTTTCTCTTTTTATAGTGCATAATTTTGCTATTGTTTAAGTACATATTTGCTTTATACATTTTAATTAATCGATATTTTTTCTTCTTTTCATATCAGTTCGCTCCTTTGGCACCGAGGATCGTGAAACGCAATTTCAGATTGCACCACAAAGCCAAATCTATGACTACATACTGTTCCGTGGCTCTGACATTAAGGATATACGCGTGGTCAACAACAACTTGCCACATCCAAATGATCCGGCCATTATGCAAGTACAACTTCCCAATGGACAACACCTGATGCCGCACTTCCCAATGCCGAATTTGAATGCTGCACCGCATGCACCACCGCAACCAATGGGTGGCGGTTCAGGCTATCCTTTTGGTGGTTTGACCGGCGCCACTGGCGGTTTGGGTAATCTAAGCGCTTCAACTGGTGGTGCGGCACCATCATTGGCACCAGGCACTGGTGCACCAGGACCATTTATGCATATTGGTGGCAATCAACAGCAGCAGCAGAAAACACAACAGCAACAACAGCCGCAACAGCAAAAACAACAAAGTGAGTTAAATCATCACCCATTAGCAATCCTCAGTCAACAGCAGCCACAACTACCACCACCACAACAACAGCAAAAAGCGCAGCAGCAGCAACAACAACAACCACTACTACCAACACCACCATCACTACAAAAACAACAACAACAAATACAGCAGCAACAAGCTACTGTTGTATCCACTTCAAGCACCGCAAGCGCACTTTTAACGACTGCAACTTCTGTCATTGCTTCTTCTACTTCTTGTTCTACTACTACCACTTCTTTGGCCATCACTTCTAATACATCCAAAACGCTTTCTGTAATTGGTCTTGTGCCACCTGGTGCGAAGAAGATTCTAAGCAAATCGGATATGATGCAGCAAGGTGTGTGTTGTTGACTATCAACAAGCATCCTTTATTATTCTATCTTTAAATTATTATGCCTACATTATATCCAACTATAATTAATTATGCCTACCAACCAACCAACCAACCAACCAACCAACAACAATAATTATCATTATCAAGAGTTATTATTGGCTTATAATGATGCGCTACTTTTGAGTTGATACTTTCTCGAATTTTTTTTTTCAGTTTTGCAGTAGGCTTGCGTTTGATTTGCGTTGTAGCACGTCTCTAGCCCATCTACGTTTGTTTGTTGCTGTTTGCTAAATTTCATTTCAGTTTTATATACATAAATATATATATATATATATATCATTATATTTTCTTTAATTAAAACCTTTATCATTTGGCTACATATATAGACACAATATATATCGACACTTTTGATCATTATATTACATATCATCATATGCACATAATAATTAATTTATTTACACCTTGCTTAAAATCAAAACAAAAAAGTCTCTGTCATAGATATGCTCGCTGGTGCATCACGTTCAACGACACCTATCAGTCTAATATCACGCAAGAGTCCAATCGGCGATCTCGTCAGTAATCAACAACAACAAACGCAACATCAACAACAGCAACAACAAATGCATCAACAGAACAATAATGCTGGGCATGGTGGCAATGCGCGCGATGCTGGTCATAAGCGTCAGAACCATCAACAACAGCGCGGAGGCGGCGGCGGCGGAGGAGGTGGATTGTCCAACAATCAACGCAATAGCCACAACAACAACGATTTCTACAACCATCCACAGGGCGGACAACAACATCAAAATCAACAGCACAATCGGGATCGTCGTGATTCAGGACGCAACATGGATAATAATCAATACAATAATAGTAACAATTATAATAACCAACGTGGCCAAAATCGTGGCTGGAACATGCATCGCGGCGGACCGCAAAACACTAATATGATGAGAAATCGTAATACCACCGGTGGTACACGGGGACGCATGCCAAATCATCAGGTATGTGTTTGCAATTGTGTTGTGTTGTTTGCATAATTTTATAATTATTTAATGCATTGCAGGGCTACCGTCCAATGGGAGGCGGTCCTCCAGGCGTTGGTGGCAATCAAAATAAACCACGCAATCCGAAAAATACTATCAAATTTGAACAAGATTTCGACTTTGAGCAGGCTAATAATAAATTTGAAGAATTACGCTCACAATTAGCAAAACTGAAGGTTGGCGATGAAGCTACTAAGAGCGCAGAGCAGGTATTATTAAAAACTTTTTTTTTTTATTATGTTGTATTGTTTACTAAATTTAAATTACGCACTAAATTGTACTCTTTGCATATAATGTGAGTGCTATATTAATTTTTGTCAGAGTGCCTGTAAGGATGATGCGGCTGTTTATAAAGACGAAATTTTCATACAAAAGCATGTACCATATGAAATACGTATATGCTATTGACGTTAATTTCAAGCAGTCAGTGCTAATGCCATAAATCTTGCCGATTATCGATCCTTTTTCGTGGTCAAACTGACCTTTTTCTGACCTGCTTTTTGAAATGCAACCAACAAAATCTTCAATATTTATATTGTGATGCCGCGGAACGAATGCCCTTGTTTTTCTCAAAATAATGATTTTAGTGCGCTGCTCTACACAAAATTCATATTATACTTTTCATTTTTCAAATTTTTTTTTTACCCGGATTGGATGTTTCATCAATATATCGACGAAAATACTTGTTCCTTTGCCAAAATACTGAAATAATTATCAATCCATTTTTTTTCATCAATGAAAAATAATATAATTCAAATAAAATTTATATGTTTATACTTATCGAAAAAATAGAATAGAATTTGCAACCGAGGAGGCTAGTAAAAACTGCAAATGTCCGAAATGAGACATTTGGGTATGAAAGATCCAAACAAAATGCGATGGTGGTTCTAATATTAGTGGCATTCTGCTGCAACTAGAAGTTTCCCAATTTACATTGAAACAAAAACGAACGCCCAAGTCGAGTGTGCTTGACTTAAAGATCCTCTGTACCCCTGATAATCCATCAATTTTAACGTACCCAGAACTTTTTTTTATTAGGTTGACGTAAAATACACAACATTTTCCGTTTCTTGCTGAATTAACAATAACAACAAACTTTTCAGATGAATTAGATGGGTATTAAAATCCGTATATTGGCACATAATGGTTCCTAAGGGTGGTCACGCAGGGTATCAATTTGTAATTCGGTGTGGGGTCTTTGCACTTTACCGGTTACTACTTTCGGATAAATTTTATGATGTGAAGAGTATTCGGCGTTAACGATTTTAACATTTTCTCATATATATTTTAATTACAAATGCAGATTATACTGCTTTTTGCAGCTTAGTTGCATTTCTTTAGCTAATTAAATTTAAATTGTTAATTTTTTTATCTATATTTTTTCTTTCATTTTATGCAAAATTTGCCTGCCGCCTGTCTGTGTGATCCGCGTGTATCAATACAATAAATCAAATATACATTATATAATTGGTTACTTTATTGGCATTATCTCATTGCTATGAATATTATTTATATAATTTTATTTAAAACAAATAAAACACGTGCAACAACTATGTATATCATATCACACATGTACAACAACAACAACGCACGATTATATTAAACGCATGCATCTGTGTTTGTACATACACCCACCCGCATATCGCATACATGATGTTTTCCATCCAAACATATTTGTGCAATACTCAAGTTGGACACACCCGCCGTTGTTACAACTACTTTACAGATGAATGGTGAAACCGACAAGAAAGATGATTCCGGCAATGAAACCGGCGCTGGTGAACATGAACCCGAAGATGAAGATGTGCATGTAGGCTATGACAAGACAAAATCCTTCTTTGATAATATATCATGCGAGGCGGCACAGGATCGTAGCAAGAACAAGAAGAATGACTGGCGTCAAGAGCGCAAATTGAATAGTGAAACATTTGGCGTATCGTCGACAAGACGTGGAAGGTAAGTTAAATATATATATATATATATGAGTATATTATTTTAATTGTTGATAATGATTGATATTATGTTAATATCATAAGTTTATAGTGATTGATATTATGGTAATATCATAACTTTATTATTGAAGAATGTTTGGGAGATTAGTTATTTATTTATTTATTTTTAAGTACACATCGTAAAATATTTATATACACGATTATACGAGTATACACTTATCCGCATAAAGCAATGTGACGATGCTACGATGCCAATTTGGTCATGTTAATCATGTTTTGTTTGTTAATAGACATTCGGTAATCGTTTTGTTCGTAATAATGATGGTTGGATCTGGTATCGGCGAGTTTTACTTCTGCAGCGGTCAAATATGTATGAAGGGTTTTCAACAAGGTCGTAAAAATTTTTGTTTATGTATATAAAAATAAAACAGAATTATTTAGATATTGGGCTTAAATTTTTAGCCATTGATCTCATTCATATGACCACGGCAAGCACATTTGCTGTGATCATTTCTTTGAATCCAAAATTTCCAACACTTGCACGCATATTGGTCGAAATTTGGCGTTCGATTTTGTTTTTGAGTTTCTCTGCTGTTGTTAACGTAAACCCATACTCACAGTTAGCTCACCTCCTACCGTTTTTTTAAATCGAACGGCTGAACCAATGTCCTTCATTATCAACAATTTCAAATATACGTTTTTTTCTCTTCTGAAATTAATTATGTATATTTCTTTTTGACAGCTATCGCGGACGCGGCAACTACTATAATCGCAATGCTGGCGGCGGTGTTGGCAACTATATGAGCGGTGGTCCCGGCAACATTGGCAGCGGCGGTGGCTACAATCGCAATTATCGCGGTGGCAACAATAACTATCGCAATCGCAGCAACAATCGCAACAATCATAACTCAAATAATGGCATTGGCGGCGGCGGCGGTATGCACAACAACAATAACAATAACGCTCCTGGTAACAATGTTGCCGCGCTAAAACAAGCTGCAACTGGACTAAACAGTGCTGCCAATGGTAATACTGGCAGCGGAGCCGGCATAACAAACGCAACAACAAACGCTGCAACAACGAAGACGACAACATTGCAAGAGAACACGACTCAAGTGCAAGTGGCAGCCGTTGGTGGTGGTAAGTAATTCTTGGCGTTTGAAAAATTTAAATAAATTACTAAGCTCCATTTTTTTATATAGGTCAATAATGTCTTACTAGTGGGACGAAACCACTTTAAATGAAATAAAAGTACTCAGCATGATCTAAAACAACAGCAGCAACATCAATAATAACAAAGTAATACCGTAAACAGAGGAATTTGTAGTAAAATGATGGAAAATATAAAACAAAAAAATACTTTTTGCAATAAATGGAAAATATGTATTTTTTAAAAGCTGACGTCCTTCTCTCCCATCATTAAAAAAAAAAAACGAAATGAAATATATAAATGTTTGAGCAAAATACAAAAAAAGAAAGAAATGAAAATGTTGCAACACACAAAACAAACAAACGAAGCAAAGAAACACACACACTATATAATTATATATGTAACATGTCTACGATTAATGGATAAATGAAACATTATTGAAGGGTTTATAGATGTATATTAACAAACAAACAAAAACATTTAATAGAACATAGAAAAGCAAAGCAAGTTAAACCAACTTCATTAAAAAACAAATAATTGTAAATGGCGTAAAAAAGATCTTCAATTTTTTCTGATGCATAGCCAGCCTATGCTATGAAAATCTTAAAAGAATTGAAAACAACAAAAGCAGCAACAGTTAAACAAACAAAAAATCATTAATAATTTAAGTAATTAAACCATTTAGTTCTTAGTCAAGTAAAAAAAATGAAACGAAAATTATAAGAAAGAGAAAAATGTTTATGAAAAATATAACAAATTGAATTTCGCTGAAAAACAAAACAAAAACACGAGAGTTAAAAAGAAAATATACGATATTAATAATAAAATATATATAAAAAGACAGTGCGAAATTTTTGCGAACTAGCGTTGAGCCTGGGTAAAAAATAGAAGAAGCTTGTAGGCAAGCAGAGAAGAGTGTGCTGTTAGAAAAAGTTGTGGATCCAACTTGAGCAGAGTTTTTAAGCATTTAAATATATAATTTCACTTAAGAAAATTTTAACGCTGAAAAAAATAAAAATTAATTGAGAATTGTAAAATTACATACTAAAATATTAGAACAGAAGATTATATAAAATTAAATTATACATTTGAAGAGATTGTAAAATTATGTGAGACCTTTAGAGGAGAGAGAGAGAGAAAAATAGAGCGAAGACCGAGAGAGAGTGAGCCTAAAAATTGTATAAAAAATTGTGAAAAAATTATTATAATGAAAATTCGTAGAATTTTATGCGCAAAATCCAAAAGTTCAATTGAAGCTACACACAAAGTTGTAATTAATGTCGTAAGTTAAAAGTATAATTTGAAGAGCAGAAGAGCATTACCAAGTAAGTAAGTATATTTGCATGAGCTGCGTATTGTTTTTAAGTTTGAAAAGAGTATTTTTTCTATTTTAATAAAATTAGCTGCTCCACACACTCTTCCTTCGCGCCTCGCACGCAAAGTGCTACGAAAGAAAGTTAAGTATGAAAAATAAAAATTTAAATTTAAAAAAATGTTTCAAAACCAATAAATAATAAAAGAAAGAAGCAACTCTCTTATGTAATAGTGTTATATTATGTAATTGTATGTACTATATATTAAACAATAAATTAATGTGCTCACTCTCTCATTTATAAATAAAACCAATACACACTCAAAACTCAGACAAAAGCAGCCAATATAAAAGTAAAAAAACGATACAATTTTTAAAAAAATCATGCAATTTTGTATATCTTTGGCTAAAAAAACAGAAACAAGCAAGCAAAACGAATTATGTATGTAAAAACGAAATAAATAAATTAAAAGAAAAATATCAAAAAGAAGATTTCCTAAAATGTTTTCCAACATTAATTTTAAACTATATTTTCTCGTTGTGCAGTAAAAACAAAAAGTTAAGAAATTTAAACCAGCCCAATTAATATATATAAATATATCGTAATACACATATATACACGTTGTGTATTTTAATTTAGTTAATTTTCTCAAATTCTCTTTAGCATGCCAATAATTTTAAAAACGATTCAAATGCGTTGTACACCTAGTAATATGTTGCCTCCTGTAATGTTATAACAAATAACAGCTAAAATATTAAAAACTTTTTTGAGGACACTGCTTACAATAAATACTTGCATACATAAATATATATTCTCTATTTGTTAAGTTAAATACACACCACTTACCTACAATGCATACTTTTATATTTTAATTAATTATTAATGAATTATTATGATTATTATTATGCGACAAACGCTAAAGGAAATCTAATTTGAAAATAATGAATACAATGAGATGAGAAACATATATTTGAAGAAAAAAAAAACGAAAAAAGCAAACAAAAAATGCAACAAAAAAAAAGATTAAAAATAAAAAATAAATTAATATTAATGCAGAAAAATTAAAAAAAAAAAAACAATGTGTCTAATGTATTAAAAAGATAAAAAGTGTAGGTGAACTTCTGTAACTGCAGCACTTAAGTTTGTATAGCCTGCCTGTAGATGTAAACGTGCGTAACAGGCATATGGAGGAGAGGCAGGCAGACCTCATAAAGTAAATAAATTTTTCATGAGCATTAAAAGTCAAGTTGATGTAGTCAAGCTGTCTTTATAAACAACGAGAACTTGAAGACTATAAGAGAAAGAGTCAAGCACGTTATAATGTATAGTTCCCATACAAACCAGTGTTGTCTTTCCGAGCTTGAAACTCTAAATTTAAATTAATTTACAATCGTAGTTAAAGAACGCGTCCACTCGTATAAAACAAACCACACATGAAGTCAATTAAGGAATATCGTATCATCCACATTAGTGTGGAAAAAGTTATTTTCAAAAACAACAGTTACGATAAGTATCTCCTGTGCAACCTCTGAGCAGCCGTTCGAGATTACCAAATTGTGAGAAGGCACTGAACCTACCCCTAATCGAGGAAAATTATGAATAGTACAGGACTACTCTAATAAAGCATGATATCTAAAGCTGCACATATGACGGTACTTCGTGGGTCGGCTAGAAATAGTATTTTAGAAAGTCAATTTACTTTTTAAAGGTGCTGGCTAATATGTAATCAGGCAGAGAGAATTAACACTCCTAAAAAAAAGTTCAATATGTCATTCCTAAGACATTAAAGAGTTTGCATTGGGCTAATAACTTGACTGTAAAAAAACTCACTCAAGAAATGGAAACAATCCTCGGTTACATCAACCACACAATGATGGGGAACATTCGCATTAAACAATGAACCATCGATGTTTATTCAAGCGTGCAGTGAGATGGATTGGATGATTCAATTCTTCGGACTTTCTGAAATGAGTTCACTTGGGCCGGGCGAATCTCATACAGCGGCAGACCATTATTTTTGTAATAGGTTAACAGCGTCGACATTTTTCTGCGTACTTGTAAAGGTGCGGACATTTCTAGTAAGCATAATTTACTTATCTGCTAACTTGCAGACTTATCTACCGCTGAAAAAATGTGCTTAGCAATAAGCATGATGAAGATTAACAAGGCATCTGGTCCCGAAAAACTACCGACTGATATTATCTGATGTGTTCTCCTTCCTATCGTATACACAGTGAGGATATCTATATAATAATCCCGACTGAAAGGAAATTGTTCTCAGTGAATGTTAAAATTTTTCTGCAAGTTATGGTCAGATGAGCACATATCCATTGACTGGAATCTCAGTGTTCTTTGTAAAATTTTTAAGAAAGGAGACCCCGCTGTTTGCTACAAACACCGCGTGTGTGGCTTCAGACCAAAAAGTTCGTCCAGTGACTAAATATTCACCACAAAGCAGCTTTCGACACGTTAAATAGATGCAATTTGAGGCTGAGCAATCAAATTGGAAATAGAGTCTTCTCTTGAAAGACGAAAATAAAGATCTACAAGACGTTGATACCGGTCATATTTTATATTTTTTGTATTTAAGTCAATTTGTAGTTTTGGAGGTCAGTTTATACGACCTTGGCTTCTCGAAAAGGTTAAACAAAAAAACGAGCTCCATGACTGTGGTAGAATTTTTTTAAAACAGTCTGCAGTAATGGAAAACCTGGATGGACAGTTAATTGCTGATGCGAAGTCAAATGATAAAGTTGAATAGGGCACACAATGCGTAGAATGCACGATAACATCGCAACGACGCACAAGGAAGTCAACATCGGTCGACTGTCTTCCACGGCAAGCATGGTTATGTACTGTAATTTCAGATAGAGCCCGTTGGCAAAATTTTATGCATTCTTTTTTCTGCGCCAGGTAGCGCTTTTCTAAGAAATGTGTAAAAATTCCATTTATGTCCATTTGGGACCACTAAAACGTTTTTTCCAATTATTGACGAATGAGACCACAAAATACGTCTATCGTCAGATGCAATTTTTCAGTAGAATTGCAAATCAACAGATAAGAAAGGTACAAATAATTTATGAACTTTTCAGAGCAGTGTATTACCTTTCCGGCACCAAATTTACTGATGCCAGATGTGCAATTATCGCTTATTAAATATGACGGTGCATTGATTGCTCTTTGGCCTACGAAATCTTTGCATGCACCATTAAAATTGAAATAAATATGTTCGTCAATCAGCAAGCGAATGCACTGCACATCATTAAAATTCTCCGGCTATATAAGCGGATTGCTGTACACCAGATGTGCATAACAGACACTAAGCTGCAACTGTGTGTTCAATAGACACAAGTCATCTTTCTTAAAATTTATTAAAACTCAAAAAAAAACAATCAACAAAATGTACGATTGGAACGGCAAGAATGTTGTCTACGTTGGTGGCTTCAGCGGCATGGGCTTCCAGATGTGTCGTCTGCTAATGCAGAAGAAACTCAAGCATCTGGTCATTGCACACCGCATGGAGAATGCAGAAATGATGCGTAAACTACAGGCGGAGAATGCCAGCGTTAAGGTGATGTTCATGCAAGTTAATCTCATGGATCATATGATGATGGAGCACACTATGAAGGAAATGTGCGATATGATGGGTCATATTGATGTGCTGGTTAATGGCATGGAAGTGCTTGCTGACAAGGATGTGGAGACTACAATTGGCGTTAATTTGGTATGTTTAACATGTGTTGTGAAGGCAGACATTTGTATAAAATTTTTTTTTTTTTTTTAGACTGGCATGATACACATGACAATGCTGGCAATGCCCTATATGGACAAGACTCAAATGGGCCATGGTGGTATGGTAGTGAATATGTCCTCCGTCTATGGCTTAGAGCCTGCACCTGCCTTTGCTGTTTACGCTGCTGCCAAACATGGCGTTGTCGGCTTTACACGTTCAATGGCTGACAAACACATCTATCAGAAGACTGGCGTCATGTTTATGGTTATGTGTCCCGGTCTGACTTCGACCGAGATGATGATGAACATGCGTGACAATGTCACCTGGATGCACTCTGAGGATATGGTGGATATGATTGAGAGCGCTAAACATCAGACACCTGAGGAAGCAGCGATGCAAATGATGAAGGCAATGGACATGATGAAGAATGGCAGCATGTGGATGGTTAACCACGGCCAATTGAAGGAGGTTATGCCAACGATGCACTGGCAAATGTAAACTATATAAGGAACATGCATAAAGCCTTATAAACATTACAAATAATAAAAAAAAAATATATTTTGTAAAAAATCAGTTTATTTCCGGATAGACATATTCTTGTAACTCGCCGTTGCTTAATATCCAAAATGAGCCATTCTTGGCAGTTTTGATGGCCTGCACTAAATTGTGTCCACATTGTGTCGCCGTTTGATTATTGCATAAACTGCGCGGTAGCGGTGGTCGCTTCGGAAAAGTTGTAACACGATTAACACGTAGCGCAGCCAGCATTGGTGTCTCTGTGGTGCACGGACAGATTGTTATATATGCAACATTTGTCTTGGCATAGTAGTAAGGATCAGCCAATGCACGTGAAAAACCATTTAGTCCATATTTGGTGGCAGTATAGACAGCATAGCCACCATAGGCATCTAGACCAACCATGGATGAAACATTGCATATAACACCACCGCAACCACCTTGAGATTTATCCATATAACGCAGTGCGGCAAAGGTGCTATAGATGGGACCCAACTGCGCAAGAAATATTATAATTAAAAAAAAAAAAAAAATTACGCTATAAGTTAAACTTAACTGACCAGATTAATGCCCATGGTGCGTTCAATTTGCTGCTCATTCATAATGCCGCTGCCATTGATCACAATATCAATGCGTTCGTCCAATTGTTTGTAGGCCACAGCGAATGCAGCTTCGATGCTTGACTTCTCCATGAGATCCAGTTGATTAAAATAGATCTCCGCTGAGTTACTAAGTGCACGCAGTGCGGCTAACTTATCAGCGTCTGCTGCCAAATCGAAGATTTGTAGTTTCTAGTTGTGAAGAAGAAGAAGATGTGTGCATTAAACTTAAACAATTCTGCTATATTTCAACTTACCGCCACGCCCTCCAACAACAATGATTTGCAGCTTTCATAGCCTATGCCGCCGTAGCCGCCTACATAGATAACATTTTTTTCGCGCAGTTCCATATTCTTATTGCGCGCTACTCAACTATCTGCGTAAAACTGAGACAGCTGATAAGTTCACACTATGCCGGCAAAGCTCGAAGAGTCGTTGACTCAATTTATCGCTGCTGGGGAGATATGGCATCGTGTCGGTTCAATGTGTGCGTATTTATTGTTATTATTGTACCCTACACTCAAAGTGCTAAAATGTAAAGTATTAAAGGTTTGTTGGAAAGTTTGAAACGATGTGAAGTGAAGGTTGTATATATGTACATGAAAGATGGGAGAAAGAAACATAACTAAAAACTAAAAAGTCGGTTGAACTGAATATTTTAATGGGTAAAGCAATATAATCTCAAAAAAAAAAAAAAAAAAAAATTTAACATAAATATGGAACTTTAATCTGATAATGACTCAAATGAATATGTTTTTCATACAAAAATTTATAGGTGAACAGCGAATTTTTATGGCAGCTATCCCAATTAGTATTTGTAGGTGAAGCAACCATGCAACCATATTAAATTGGAAGTTCAAATTGACAACAAAAAGTTTTCTTCTTTAGAAAGGCAAAAGTTTGCCATATGGATTGTATGGGGACTTCCACAAAAAATGGGCGCATTATGACAATTTTTAATGGAATAAAAATAAGCCTAACTCAGTATCAGTAGGATATATTTAAAATAATTAAACCCAAAAGTGCCCAACAACTACCACACTTTCAGGTAGGCAGACGGGCCCAACCCTTATCGAGCTGATCAAGATTATATGTATACACTTTATGGAGTTTACGATGCCTTATTGAAGGCATTACAAACTTTCAGACAAACTGATAATATTGTACAAATTCACAATGACACGGATGTGTTTGAACGGAAAAACAGGAAATTTTAATCAATAAAGTCAATGACCTGAATTTAAAAAGCTCTCAACGCGATAGTATGATAGCTGCCGCGTTTCGTAGACATTATCTGAGACGATTATATGGTTCGACGAAAGTTAGCCCATTGCGTAAAGGCAGTTTATGGAGACATAATGCATGTTGGGATGATATTTCACATTTTGAAAAGAACTGAAGTTGAAAAAAAAAAAAAAAAAACCAAAAGCACGAGGGTAATTAAGAAAGTATTTAATTTAAATTTTTTTTTCTTTAAACTTATATTTAATTTAATTTGCAACAAAAAAAAAAAAACTTAGATATTCATGAGATCATGGATTATCGCTGCTGTGATAGTTTTGGTGTCTGATTTTGGTTTTTTGTTTAGTAACCAAATTGTAGTAAAATTCATTTTTTAAACGAAATTTTAAAAAATTTGGGTAGGGGGAGGGGGAATTCCCCTCTGGATACGCGAAGATAAAGTTAGAGTATAGCAGTTGCACTGTATTAGATTGTCCCTTACCAGAATGGCTGAATTATCAGCAAATGTAGTTCAGCCGTAGGGAGAGAAGAGCCCGTGAGCATATGCCTAGTGAAGAGCAAATAAAGT
The DNA here is from genome assembly GCA_035044805.1 of Leucophenga maculata. Taxonomy (NCBI): domain Eukaryota; kingdom Metazoa; phylum Arthropoda; class Insecta; order Diptera; family Drosophilidae; genus Leucophenga; species Leucophenga maculata. Next base: position 660,891 of record JAWNNP010003096.1, read on the forward strand.
GTTGGCCCCAGTACGTTAGAATTGATTGCTCACACCGTTGACTCTACTCCATCCCGATTAACGGATAAGCATACAGAAGGCCATCATGCCACACTTTATCGAAAGCTTGCTTTATATCGAGATATGCCGTCACCACGTATAGGATAAGTTTTACCGCCCTATTTAACTGTCTCGGTTGCAAGTATACTCGTTAGAAAGCACCTCTCGAAGAGCTTTGCTACGGTTGATAACAGGCTGATTAGTCTGTATGATTCAATATACTTCTTTGATGGTGATGGAATGTGTCCTAATTTAAGCACAGCATTGAAAATGATAACCAGGTAAAGCACCGCCTTTGCAGGCAAAGCCTTCATCGTGATGTTATCACACCCATCCTCGCCTGGGACCTTTCTTGTCTTCAGGTCGTTTATATGCTCTGTAATTTTTTAAGCAGTGATGGGGGTGACTGAAAGACTCAATTGACCAGGATTGTCGAGCGCTCTCTGTACAATGCATTTTCTGCTTTTGGAATTATGTATAATCTAATGGCTGAAAGCGAGCCTCCAGATCCTAAGCAAATGCCCCTACGCGTTCCTTAGAGAACATAACCCAGAAATCAAGAACTCTCCTGATCGGGAATTTCGAGGACAGTTGTTGCTTATACCTCTTCGCCAGAGTCCACGATGAGTGTCTTAAGTTCACATTAGAGGTAAAATTGTGTAAAAAACGATCGGTGTCCTTCTGCCTCTGCAGTGTCAGAAGCTTCTTGATCTTATTCACATTACATATATATTAAGCATAGAAGAAACAGATTCCGAAACAATGTAGGATTCCAGAAAGAGAAATACCAACATATCCGTTACAACACAAGTTTTTTCAATTTCCGCGACGATTTTTTGTGAAGTTTTAAAAACAAAGCTTGTAGAATGTAAAATTGGAGGAAAGTCAATTGATACTAAAATTATATATTTTACTTGACTGTCACAAAAAATCAATATTATTATAATACAAGAATAGCTTGAACTGTATAATACTTGTCATATATAATACTTGTCAAATTAATGTGATAGTATGTAATATTTAAGACAAAATTTAAAAGAAAGTCTATTGAGGGAAAGGAGCTGCTTAACATTCATCAGTTCGCTCTTCGTGGATCAGTCAACCTATAGTGCGTAAAGAAAGAGTTATCCTTTGATTGAAATGTTAACGATTTTTTATTTCAAACATTGGGATTCCCTAGTCATCTTTAGTACATCTCTAACTTCTGTCATTCTGTATTAAGTGGAAGACTTTGGGCTACCTCAAATGACGAGATTCGATAAATGTGCAATTATAATTGAATTCATTAAGGCTGTGCATCATTATCTACGAAATTCAACTTGGGTCTATTTCTAAAAGATGCTTTCCATAATTTATATAAAATGGTGCATCTTGAGTTGAAGTTCACACTTATCTCTCTTTCGCATATGCTTGACAACAGCCATCTTCCACATATTTTGAATGCATTTATTTATATAATTAGAAGTTAGATGTCATTTGGAAGAGATTAAAAAATGAATATTTTCTGTCCAAATTGCATCATTAAAAAACAAATAAATTCTATTCTGTTGTTGTCCAGCATCCTGCTTTTATTATCTGCAATGACCTTCGTTGCAGACGCAATGCTCTTTGACACCACCGAACTTGTTGGTGTTTATAAATAAGAATGGACATTGTTTGTTTCTTTAACTAATATACATAGCTTCGTTATTCTGTCAGCATTGCCATGAATATTTGTACTTCACTATTTGGACCATCTACTTGCTAGACCAAACTACAATAAATGTGTTTAAATTATTCTTTTTCAATCGCACGAAATGATTTTGTAATTATGTGGTTGTAAAAAATGCTGACTGGTCTAGCTTGGGCAACAGAATCATGGGTTAGGACACCACTCTATACATACATACTAAAATAATTCCATATCTATGTTACCCAAACTTCACTAAAAGCACTTTGTACTGTTTCTATAAATTTTATGGTACCAGATAACAAGATTAGAAAATTGTGTTTCACAATTACCACACAGAAAAGGGAGCGAAATTAATTGGAAGCAGAGAACACCGCCATCATTTCTGTAAAAAACAACAGCCAACATAGCAATAAATGAAACTCACTGAAGAAGGCCCCAAAACTAAGCAGACCAGAAGAGGATGAAGAACAATGTCACAGAAGTTTACCTTTTTCGATTATGGATTAAATATTAATCCATAAAAATCTATTGCTTTCATTTAAGCATTTTTAGACTAAAGAAAATTATTTTATTTTTTTTTTTCATTTTTCTACTTTTACTCGCGCCAAGTAAAGCTAAACTGTTTCCAATGGAGCTTACTCCTCCCAAAGTTACGACAAATTTTGATGTACCACGCCTCCTTTGATTTTTACAAAAAGTTGTCTACCTTATTTTCCAACGATCCATCTATTTTTATAACAAAACTCAAATCTTAATCTTAATATTCAAATATGTAGGCTCTATCTATTAAAGTCTAAGAATCTACGATCTCGATTATCATGCGGAGAGACCGACGTGTGTACATAAGGACGTGTCTATATAAACTTGACTTGTGATTTTGATCAAGGATGCTCCTCGCCTTCATTCGTTTGCACAAATTAGGCAGCTCTTATTGAAAAGTGACACCCGTTCCCATCATGTGCGTGTTCGAGCACCAACTAGGGGTGCCGAGACAAAAATATTATATCTTCATTGTTCCAAGCTTACAAAACTGTTTGTTGGTGGCTATTTAAGCTAGTAGAATCCAAATATATATAGTATATAGGAGTGCAAATGCGGTCGTCGTTGTCAAGGGTACCAGGTAGAGGTGTCAGTAGTGTCAGTATAAGATTTAAGAGCTTCCTTGAATGAAGTGGACGGGTCTGAGACCAAGTGTGATAAAAAAATAGTGGCCGCCCCTTTTTTGAATTTCAACACGGAGCAAGCTGAAGTCTCAACTACAGAGGCATCTATAGAAACTCCACTGCAATTGGATATTTCTGTTGCTTCCGTTTCTTTGAAGAAGATCTCAAACGGCATTAAAAGACTCCATATAAAATATGTAACACCACCTTGTTTTCAACGCTGTTTAATTCTATAATAAAATACTTTGCTACGGCTTGGAAAATGGCGACGATCACAAAGATCCACAAGTCCGGCAAACAACAAAATCCGGAATTATTACGACCGATCAGTCTTCTTCCGTCGCTTTCGAAAGTTTGAGAGAGACTCGTCGCCACTAGTTTATCCAACATAATAAGTTCCCAAGGTCTATTTCCAGATCATCAGTTCGGATTTCGTTCAATACACGGTAAAGCCGAACAACTGCAAATAATATTCCAGAGGCTTTTAATAACATAGAGTATTTTCTATAGAGTATGGCACAAAAATAAAGGAGAACCTCCCTGCTTAATTTTTTGAAAGCTGCATTTGAGGAGAAGCATTTCACCTACAGTACAGCTATATGGAATTATTTTTCAACAAGTAACTGGGTCTTACTCTAGACAAATGACTATTTTTTAGACCATATCTAAGTTACAGTTGAAACTTGCAGAATAAAATGAACAAGCTCTAATGGGTTTTTTTTCGAGCAGAAGAAGGAAACGCACCATTTGTATGTAGATTATAGCGCCGATTTGGATATATGGCATCCAGATATGCGGTATTGCAGCTAAAACAAACCGAAATAAAATTCTCACCATGCAAAATAAGGCGCTACGCAGAAAATTTCAACATTACTCAGATATATGAATGTTCCCTATACAGAGGATCAGGTTTCCTCTTTATATCTTCCTCTGCGCATTGTATTTAGGATTTATGCCTGATTTGATTTTTTTAGTTTTCCCTCGTTTACGGTGCAAAATGAAAATGTTTGCCCTAAGAAAGAAAAAAAAAATTTTATGAATATATTTTGAAAATTCCGAGCTTGGTGTAGAAAACATGTCGAAAAATTATTTTATTAGGTATGTGAAGTGTACTAAAACGTCGGTTCCGATGCATCTAACAATTTTCGCTTTCATTTATTAGTTTTTCTTATTATTGCACTGCGGTGTGCTGAAGTCATATGAAACCAGATTTGAGGTTGACACATGAGATGAGAGATTTTAGTATGGTTTAAGTTTATTAAATGTCAGCACGTGTAATAGAAAATTAATTTTAATGAAAGTTTATTAGTAATTGCGTGTATGGGCTTTATTAGTAGGCTAAGAAAATATTAGAAAACAATATTTGACACAAGTCAAGGCAATATCAAACAATTTCAACTAAAAAATTTTAAAATACTTCAAACTGATTGATTTTATTTTCCTGGTAAAATAGTATAAATAGGTAAGCTAAACTTATAACAGTGCGGCAACTAGAGAGCCTATGCCGTGATTTTAGCACCAATAAGTCTTTAATTCAAAGAGATTTTTTCATATAGAAATAAAAACGAACGTACATGGTTGGATCGTGTCGTATCTATGTGCAGGTCACGAATATATATAATTGGTGCATCTATTCCAATATACCCAGTTAAAAAATAATATGTTGTGCATGATTAAAATTAATTATATTGATTATTGGTATTTGTAAGTGAAGAAGCTAAAATAATTAATTAATTAATGAAAATTGTTTATAATTTGTAGAATGCAAAAATTTTAGACGTAGTGTATAACATAGTCGGCTACAGCTTATCTTAAATGTTTACTTACCAAATTTTTAGATTAAAAATGTTATCTATTCAAATTGTTTGCAGTCATGCAGTGCTTGCCAAATTAAAGCTTATCTTCGACACATAAAATCTTTATTTTTTTAAGATTTATATTTAGAAGTTTTTTTTATTGTGCATTTATTGAAACATGAACTTTAAACGTCAACAGGTAATTTTTTTTATTTTTAATATTTGAGTTTATCTAGCACAAAATTCTACAGAGCACCTTTTCTAACAAGCTTCTTCGGTTGATCCACAGTGCATTTTATTGTTCCAAAACGGGACGCCAAAGTTCTGGGAACTCGATTTCCTTCATTTCACCGACATCCAAAAGCCAAACGCTGCCATTCTTAGCGCTCTCTACAGTCTTAACAAGATTCTGTGCACAAACATCAGCGCTCTGACGTTTAACTTTCTCGAAGCTGGCACTCATGGGTGTTGGAAAACTGAAAAGCGTCTTATCGGACATATCGTGCAACAATGCGGTATCCGTGAAACCGGGACAGATGGTAATGAAAGCAACACCGGTGCGTGCAAAGTAGAAGGGGTTCTGTAAGAGACAGTAAGTGATAGAGTTATGGAAAAACATTTTTTTAATTGTAAATTTCAAAACATACCGCCATGGCACGCGTGAATGTAGTAACGCCCGTCTTTGCAGCTGAGTAAACTGCAAAAGATGCAGTTGGCACAAGACCGGCCACAGATGAGATATTTACAATAACACCGCCCGAACCGCCTTCCGTTTTATCCATGTATGGCAAAGCAGCCAGACTGCTCTGTATGAGACCCAAGAGATTAATCTCAATTGTCAGCTCAACAAATTGATCGTTCATCAGACCCATGCCATTGACTACAACATCAAAGTGACCACCCATTTTTTCGGCAGCCTGCTTGTATGCCGTTTCAATGTCGGATTTCTTAGTAATGTCGACTTTGAAGTAGAGTATATCAGTTGTAGGGTACTTCTGCTGCCATTCTGTGTAGAGTGCATCGTTTTTGTTGAGATCGAAGATGGCCAAAGTCTGTAAGCAAAGATTTTTTTTATTTTTTATTAGACAATTACCCATGTAAATATTGTAGCTGTAGACTTTAGACCTTCAGACTTTTGCTAAGAAATTCGGCAGCGCATTTTTGTCCAATGCCACCAAATCCGCCAAGGTAAACAACATTTTTGCCAGTCAAATCCATGATAATATTTTTATTAAGTGTCGAAATTTTTATTTGGCTTTAGAACGAAACAACGGTTGCACGAAGAATGGCCTCATTTAATTAGATTTAAGTTTAATATACTCGTAGTGCCGACTCGATCTGGCAAAAGCTCTCCGATAAGATTCTAGAGCGCCATCAATCAAAATATGAGAGCGCAAAAGCTTTAAAAGATTGTATTTATTTTGGCTTATTCTTCTTCTATATATTCGTAAATAGATATGCTTTGAGCTTTGTTCGAATTCGCGCCATTTTTTCGAACATCTTTTAACTTATTTACTGTTATGTGACTTAAATGTTCACATCAGGCGGCATAAGCATTACATTCACAATATTGATTGACTTTACAAAGTGCCGCAATGCATATTGAAATGGAAATCAGAAATTGATATGCGAAGATTTTCTTATGCGTGAAGTTATTACAAAATTTTTGTTATTGTTTTTATTGTGGGTGGTGTGCACAGTGGTTTGAAATTGGAAAAAAGTTTGACAAAATGTCCGTCGATAAACACAAATTTTTTCATTCAAAAACTCAGAAAGGAGGGGCATGTTTTAAAAGGTACTTCCTCTTAGAGGGGAGTTGGCACGTTCATTAAACACTACCAACATAAAGAGGGCGTAATATAAAATCTTGATGGCTCTATCTCTTAGAGTCTCCAAGTTCTCAACAAAGACAAAATTGTTTTCATGAAGAAACGGAGATAAGATATCAGATAAGCAATACCGGTTAGCAAACCGTTAAATAAAGATAAAAATTTAGATAAATAAAAAGTAAGATAAGTAATGAATTAATGAGCTCAAAAATTTTGGTTTTCTTTGTAATATTTTTATATTCTTGGTTTTCATTAAAGCTTGTAAGTCATTTTGGACATATCCGACTTCAGTTTCTATATTCCAAAAGTTTTTCTTTTTATATTTTAAAAACACGAAATACAGGGAATGAGTTTCGAGCAAGATTCAATACAGCAGCTATTGCTGCTGACTCCGATTAGTTCCCTTGTCCATGTTGCTAAATCTGGAACAGAATTGAGCTAAGTTTGGGTGCTATAAGGGGATAAAATTGCACAGTCACTGGAGATAGAACATTGCCACTGAGTTTCTTAACTCTTTATTTGCTCTTTTGGGCAACAGCCCTGCCGGACACATAGAGGGGCGCTATTCAGTTTGGTCGAAACAGGTTGGGAACGAAACAAGATATTATTCTTTTTACTATCAGAGTTTCTAGTAAATTAAAACAACGCACGTAAGGTTTCCATGATGGCGGACCCCACAGAAATTACACCGAAAGCTCATTAACGTGTTGGCAAGCAGAGAGCATCATCGCTTCCTCAGGCGATAGTCTTCTTAAATCACTAGTAAGCAACCAGCGTCAATTCTGATATATTTCCAGAAAGTGCCAACGAATCTTTCTCAATAAAAAATTAGTCCAGCGAGCTGCTGTATAGTTTAGAATAGATCGCCCAGTAGCATTATAGGTTATAATAAGAACCTCTTTGTTCTTACTCCAGGAAATACCAATAAACTCTTTCAGCACATTGTTTCTCGACTTGAACCGTGAGTTCGCCTTGGTCGCGTGTGTAATGAACCTAAGCAGGAAATTCAAAGTTGTACCAAGTAATGTCAAATGCTGTACAGAAGCAATACTTTCCAGAACAAAAAAGACACCTTACCACATAATCTCATCAAAGTATTTAAAACAAATTGTACACAAGACTAAAAAGTAAATGAATAATTGAGATACAATGAAGTGCGTTTCTGCCTCTGGAAGGCAGATGCTGAACAAGCAGAAGTATTTACTGAACACATAGTAGACCGATTTCAGTCGATATATGTAGCAATGGTGTGGGGTATTGCTTTCCACTTGGCCATCTTGACGTCGCCGCAACACATGGATCTGCCTCCCACACTTTTAACAATAAAGAAAACCGCAGCAGTAATAAAACACCACAAATCCGGTAAAGCCTCGGGCCACGACAACTTACGCAATTGTAATAAAGTCGGAGTGTGTGCTTCACCTACTGACATTGATCTTAAATGTTATTGAGGTGGTGCAATACTTTCCGAGGATGTAGAAACAAGCAACAATAATTTATAAGCCAAGCAAGCCGGAGTATGACCCGAGAGAATACTACCAGCTGATCCGTTTTCTTCCCCATCTATTGAAAATATAGGAAAGACTAATCATCGCCACAATTGTAAGCATCACTAAGATCTTGAACCTTCTCTGGAACTAACAGTTTGAATTTCGGACTGGTCCCAGCATAATCGAACAGCTTCACAGAGTTGTAAACCGCGCATTCGAGGCCATTGAGTAATAAATGTACTGAAACTATGTGATATGTTTGGACGTCAAGCTTACGATCGGGTGTTGCAACTCGGAGTACTTGCTAAAGTTAAAAATGGTCTGCCTTAGCCTATTTTGCCTTGATCCGTTTCTGTTTGGAGGGCCGCACTTTCAGGATTAAAGGTAAGACAGAACTGTCTCCTATTCACTCGGGTCGAGCTGGAATAGCACAGCATACTCTTCTCGCCTGTTGCTCTTGGACTATCACCCTGAGCAACGATGATGGCTGCCTAACCAGATGACGTGTGCATTATGTTATCTCGCGGTTAACAGGAGTTGTCGCAGATGTAGCCGAAACATACTTGAATGAGCCAACTGAATGATCCAGACAGTGGAACGTTAAACTGAATGAAACTAAGTCAGAAAGTATGTTTCATACTAAAGAGAGGGTATACCCAGCCTTAACACTAAACGGCTTTGCCCCAACTCAAGCAATTAAGACACCATGATGCACAGAAAAATTCGCCCCTGCTTCACCAATATAAAATTGTGCTTACACTCGGCTCGACATCAAATTTATTCTTACTAAATTTTAACCCTTTTTTGAATTTTTTATTGGGTGTAATACATTTGAACAATTAATGCACAGTTACCAAATTATTAATACACAATGGTAATTTGTATTGAAAGGGCGACAGCGGAATGTCCCATACACTGAGAAACTATACCAATCCACCAGCAACTTTATTACAACCAATATCCAGGGAGTCATGTAGATCCTATTTTCACAATCTTTATTAACCCTCCTTTCGTCTCCTCTACCAATTTTACGTACTTCCAGGCCTTCAGTTCAGCAGTGATGTTCACTCATTCAGAGTTTTGGAGCTCCATTTTCATCGTTTGCATGGCAAGCGGTTGATTTGCATCATGGTGTCTTAATTTCAACTTTAAAGCCCACTAAGTCATGTCGTCTTGTAACTACAACTGGTTTCAATAATTAAGCCGATTGGAGACAGGTAAAGTGGGAGAGATCTGCGTTATATTCTTGGAGACAAAATATGTGAATGTAAGGTCCAGAGATGTGGAGAATGAACTGGTGAGCTTTTAGACGTGTCTTCAAGAAGTCAACAGCTGCGACGCAGCGTCTCGTCTGGTTTTGAGTCACTTGTTACAAGGTGATTAACGAATTATTTTGGTTGGTTGAACTTCGCACCGTGGAATGTGGTTCTCGGCCCTGGATAATTATCAACGAGAATAAGTGTCGTACATGTAATAGATGACTTCTTTTTTATATGAGAACCACTATTGCTAGCTACCCTGCCTTAACTGAAATCACTGTGCGTCACTTGTTCCATACACTAAGAGAATGATCAATATTGTGCTGAGTTCTGGTGAACATCATACGTCCCGAAGATTTCGTGGAGTCTGACAAACATGTGTTTGTTAATTACAACATGACAAACATGTCGCATTCTTCATCATGCATCGCTCAGTAAAAGAGTTCTGAGTTACGTGATCATCAAGGCTGTTAAGAAGCATATTCTAGCTGGCCAGGTTTTACAGCAGATGCTGCGTGTCTGATGGTTTTCATATGAGATAAGCTGCACCACACATAGACAGATCACTTAAGCCAAATCATTTTCGCAAAATCTTCTTGAAAGTGAAAACGGGAATAGGCTGCATAAACTAGTTTTTAGTCAAATTTTTCCCCCTAGTGGTCTGACTTTATGCTAGCTTTCAGCGTTTTCCTACCACTGTTTGGCTTAGTTCGATAACAAGTGATCAAGTAAGTTGATAGCACTGAGTGTTGTCTGCATGCACCACAAGCTTTCGATAGTTTGAAGTCTCGATTCGAGGTCAAACGTTGAGGTAGCGGAAACTGTAACAGATTACTAGAATTACATTTGCTATTTCAGTTAGTCGGAGAAGCACTCCAACTTATAATAGTATATAAATACAATGCTCGAGAAACTAATGACCATTAGTAGATTGCGCGCATCAGCAAGAAAAACGACAAAAGCAAAAGTTCACATTGAAGGATAATTAGTAGAGCTGATCCGCACATCGAAATGCGTTTTATACTGGCGACTGCGCTGCTCGTGGCAGTGGTCAGCGCCTCAACACTGCACCTAACACCAACAACCACGACACGCCTCTATATAGTAAATCCCACAAATATACGTCGTGAATATCAAACACAGGACTCTAAAGGTTTCTATTCGTACGGCTACAGTGGTGATAGTTCTGCCAAAGCGGAGTATACGGCGCGTGATGGTTCTTCGCGTGGTTTCTACTCGTATGTGGATAGCGATGGAAAACTACAGACTGTGAAATACGAAGCTGGGCGCAAGCAGGGCTTTAAGGCTACAGCGACCAATTTACCAAAGCCACCGGTGGATAATCGTAAAGCACCGAAACCGGTAAAGGATACACCGGAAGTGGAATTAGCGAGACTTGAACATTTGGAGGCAATACGTGAGGCGGAACTGCGTGAAGCGTTGGCGGCAAATGAACATGCACAGTCATTGGCCGAAGAATTGGAGCAGTTGCAGCAAAGACAGCAGTCGGCAGCGGCGGCACAATCGGCGGAACAGACTAGCGCCGAAGAGACAGCGGAAATTTTGGCGCGTGCGCGTGCGGAACTAAGAGCTGCGCTGGCGCAGAGTAGTGAACGTGAACGTAGCAGTGACGAACGCTCAGGTGCGGATGCTGGCGATGACAATGGACGTGTTGCTAGCGAAGAACGTCGCAGCAGCAGCAATGAAGAAGGAAGTAATGATGCTGATGACAGCGCAGAGCGTTTGCGTTTGGCCATTGAAGCGCGTCTGCGCCAGAGTGCCAATGAGGCAAACCAGCGCGAGGATGCACGCATGACTACATATACTATTAGAACTTCCTCCAATAATAATGACAACAACAATAATAATGATGAGAATGGTAGCACTGCACAGCTGGCACTCGATCAATTACGTACAATTTATACGCTTTCCGATGATAGTTCCAATAGCTATCTTAAATTGGCTGATATTGCTGAACGTAAATCGCTGACGCTGCTTGATGCAAGTCAAACGAATCTTGGTGAACATAGTGGAAATGTAGAGCTTCAAGTGCCTGTTAATGCCTATTATACGCTACTTACGCCTACTACGAAATATAGTGTTGCCACGCCCACTGTGCTAACTACACTGCCGCATGTTGAATCTATACGTTTGAGCAATCGGCTGCCCATATCGCTAAGCCACAGCATATTGACACAGCGTCTGAGTGACAAGCGGAACTAGCCAGTTGGAATTGGATAGCGAAAAAGTAGATTTTTGACTTTTGAATTAATTATATAGGCCTTCCGCAACTTTCGTTTTTAAATAAGAATTTTTAGATATATTTCTTTTTTTTACCATTAAATGCAAGTCAAAAAAGTTTTTCTTTTTATTCTGTGGCATCATTTATTTGGCCTAGAAAGTCAATTTGTATGTTGTAAAAATTATTAAAATATAAATACGCGTTCTGCTGGCGAAGATCCTCCGCAGATAACCAGTAGTGCCCTGCTTTAGGTGCACAGCAAATATGGAAGTGGACCTAAAAGTACCCAAAATCGGTGATGTCATTAATAAGCAAACCGCAGACTGTATAGAAAGACTAGATAGTCAACCAAATCAGTTAGACGCCTCCTGGAACGCAGGAAATAAGTAACAAGGCTAAATATTTTAATATAAGCCCGACTTGTGGGGCGTGCGCACATGATCAAAATCTATAAAACGCTGATACTTCCGATCCTTCTGTATGGCGCAGAGGCATGGATCATTATTGAGTCCGATTAAACGGTGTTGGATGTCTTCGAGAGATAATTTTCCGCAGGGCTCGATGACGAATTAAAGTATAAACCGCTAGCTGTATGAGCTATTCGATGAGGTTGACATAGTCCAGCGGCTGCACTGGGCTGGTCACTTCATACGAATAGATGAAAGAGCGTTGGAATGACCACGTATGAAGTGATCTCAGCGTACTTGGCATTCAAAACAAGTGGCACCATAGCGCACAAGAACGCAGCAGCTGGTGCGCCTTACTGGTTGGCGGCCATTTAGCTAGTTTAACAACAATAATACACATTCTATACGGGAATATGAACCTACTTCGAGACAAAAGAGCTGGAAATAACAAAGTCTGTTGCAATATGAAACTCTTCTGATAAATGGGTGAATTTGGTTCCGCACGTAATTAGAAAATGTGTGGAGCAAAGTACAAGTCGGTCTTCATTGCTTAGAATATTCTCTAACCCCTAGTTCTAGTTCTCACCCTTTTTTTACTTAGAAAAAAGAAGAAAAAATTTTTTGTTGTTTTTTTTTTGCAAATGTATTTTATTTACTATATATATAGTATAAAATCGGTGGTGTGTGTTAGCTTTGAAATACACTTGGAATTAGATGCGACTACTCATTCAAAAGTGTGTAGACAACGCTTTCAACATCAGCACGTGCAACATTTTCCGCATTAGCAACATTTTCAGCATTAGCATTTGCAACATTTTCAGCATTAGCATTGGCAACATTTTCAGCATTAGCATTGGCAACATTTTCAGCATTAGCATTGGCAACATTTTCAGCATTAGCATTGGCAACATTTTCAGCATTAGCATTGGCAACATTTTCAGCATTAGCATTGGCAACATTTTCAGCATTAGCATTGGCAACATTTTCAGCATTAGCATTGGCAACATTTTCAGCATTTGCATCAGCAGCAATTTCAGTATTTCCATCTGCAGCAATTTCAGTATTTCCACTTGTAACATCTTCAGCATTGGCACCTGCATCAAGTTCAGTATTTGCACCTGCAACAATTTTAGTAATTCTACCTGCAAGTACATCAGCATAAGTAACGCCAGGAACTACATAAGTATAAGTAACAGCGGTAGTAGGAGGAGCAGTAGTAGGAGGAGCAGTAGTAGGAGGAGCAGTAGTAGGAGGAGCAGTAGTAGGAGGAGCAGTAGTAGGAGGAGCTGTATTAGGAGGAGCAGTAGTTGGAGGAGCAGTAGTTGAAACAGGTGCAGGAGCGGCAGTAGTTAGAACTGGTACAGGAGCAGCAGTAATACGAGCACGTACAGGAGCACGTATAGGAGCAGGAAGAGGATCGAATTCCATCTCAAAACCCCATAAATCACGACGATATTCGCGTATATTAGGCGCTGCACCTTGTTGTAAAAACAATTTTAGTCGTTTGTGTGAGCTCCAGTAGTCAATTTGATCCTTGTTGAGCACATTCCTAAGTTGTGACCAATTCCAAATGGTCAGTGGCTTACGGTGTCCTTCGTATTCGAGAGCGCTGACAATACGCTCAAGTGCATAGTGATCCAATCTGTAGTCAGATAATTCAAGCATTTCAAGTTGGTTGTAGGTAGACACAAGGTTCGTTAGTTTTCGTATGGTCAGAGCTTTCCAATCGCCACAGCCGAGTATTTTTAGATTCGATCTGTTGGTTATGTGACGCTGCAAAAACATATCCTCGGTGTGCCAGCCATTGATAATCAATCGTTGTAATTTACACAAATCCAGTGTATCCATTTGGTTATCCCAGTCGGGAAGCAAATGCATTGCCCCATTATTTAGATTAAGCGAGGTGATTTGTTGGGCTTTGACTCTCAAAATAATTGGAAAGAGGCTGAAAAACGTGCTGTTTCGTATCTGTCGGCGGAGTTCGGCGGGCGTTGGTATCTCCTCGCCGGGTTCTACGGGGATTGGACAAGGTGGACGTTCACAGTAGCGTGTCTCAAGTATGCGTAACTTGGGCAGACGTAATACATGCGGCAGTATAAGGCGCAGGGTGTGTATGTGTAGTCGTAGTATCTCCAGACTCTGGCTGCTTATATATGGCAGCCGTAGTCGTGTGCAACTGCGTATATCGAGTATGCGCAACTGGGTCAATTCTGTCAAGTTATTCAATAGATAAGCCGGAATGGCGGGTATATCGATGAGAAACAGCTCCTGCAATTGTCGGAATTGCGAAAGGTAACGTGTGCTCAATTGTTCCTTGAAGAGTATCAGCGATTTGAGATTTGGTAGAAAGCGCGTTAGTGTATCAACATCCGTTTCGTCAATATTGCCGCTGCCTTCCAGTATGCACATCTTTACCTTTGGAAACTCGTATACACCATAGGCGCGCAACATGCGCATGTAACCGCGGAGCCCGGTGGGAAAACGATGATTGTCGTGTGTACAGAAGTAGCTGAAGTAGGTACGCATTGAATGTACAAAAAATTTGTAGTCGTCCTGAAGTGCCGGCGTATAACACACCTCATTGGTGGGACCCACTTCGCAGGTCGGTTCGCAACGGCTCCAAATTTGCTTTGTATAGATTTCTTGAATTGCTTTGCATGTCTGTGAAAAGGATATCTGATCGCAAAACTCTCTAACTCTGCGACAAATTTTCTCCAATACATATGTATCAAAAATGAGTATTAAGCACTCATTTCTTTCTTCCTCATTAATTGAAGAAGTTTCCATTTCGACATCCTCGTCCATGGCTTCCGAGTCGCTTTCGACATCCTCGTCCATGGCTTCCAAGTCGCTTTCGACATCCTCGTCCATGGCCTCCAAGTCGCTTTCGACTATTTCGCTTGCCATCGAAAGCGCGTGATAGTTTCGTGTTCCTTTTGTAGTTGTCTGCTCTATGATATTGTTTGAACTCATTTGACTTCGAAATTTGCACGGCCTTTTATTTCAAATCCTAACGCTAATGGGTGCAGCAGTAGGTAGTTCAAGAGTGAGATAGCAATAGCTAATTAGCAACAGGTAGCTGAAGAGTGAGATAGTAAGAGTCGTTACAGCTATTAGGTACCGCGGTCTGTTAGTTAATCCTTGATTTACCCATCATAAAAGTTTTTCGGAAAAAACATCATAAAATTGCAACTGACAGCTGCAAATGTCTTAATTCTGTTGTGGAAAATATGAAAAGTGTATGTAATTAGCGACTTTTCCAAATAATTTTTAATCCGCTGATCGGAGAAGTTATTAATTTTTAAATATTATTTTTTTTGTATGTCATTAAATTTCTTTACTTTTGAAATGAAGTTCAGTGCTAGTGAAAAAACAAAATCCACAAAAATCCCGAAGCTGGCGTTTATTTCAAAAATAAGAGAAAAAAATTTGTTTCATACGAAAAATTAGAAAAGATGTACAAAATTCGGCTACCATCCCTTATAAAAAGGTTGGCACATTATCTAAAGAGAGACTGTGAGAGAAAATACCTACATATATTTCCAGAATTGAAGGCTTAATCTATTATAGTTTCTAAGTTTCAGATGCTCAAACGGATAGACAGAGCGACATGTGTAGATATATTGTCTGGACGCTTTGTATGAGAGCTACCTCTTTACATCCCTTGCAATTTTTCATAAACTTTGTCGAAGAATAGTAAGAAAGAAGGCGCTTCTCGCTAAATTGAAAACAAAATCAATAAACAGTTTATCTAAGGAAGGAACTGAAGCATCTAAAAATAACCTTAAAGAATCTATCTCTTATAGTCTGCAAGTACTCGTTGTTCATACTGACAGTCAGACGGACGGGCATATATATACTTTATAGGATCTATCTGAATCAAAGTAATTGTTTTAAAATTTCAGGGCCTAGCATTAGAATAGTCATCCCATTTAAGCAACATATTTATGACTTATACAACTTTAAGCAACTCAATTATTTTCTGCACTGCAGGTAGGAGCGAAAGTGTTCTCTCGGGGGGTCTCCTTTCTTAAAGATAGGACAGAGAACACTGAGATTTTAGTCATTGGATATGGGTTCATCGGACCATATCTTGTATAAGCCGCCGGTCTTAAATAACTCAGCTGGCAGCCCATCAGAGTCTGCTGCCGCTTTGTTATTTTTCAGCTTTTTAATAACTGAATTGACCTCATTACAGTTCGGTGGCTCTACAATAGTGCCATCATCAACTGGTGGTTCCGATGTCAATTGTCTATCGGCGGAATTGTGCGCTTCATCGCTTCCAAGTAGGTTGGAGCAATGACTCGTCCATAATCTCAGTGATTCCTGTTCATCCGCTACCAGATTTCCATTGTCATCCTTACAGAAAGTTACTCCGGGCTTAAAACCTGCAGTCAGACGCTTGACCTTTTGATAGAATTTTCGAGCTTCATTTCTGTCACGTAACATCTCAACATTCTCAAACTTTCGCCTTTCTTGCTCTTTTTTTTGCGTCTGAAAAGGCGTTTCTCCTCTCTCCGTTTCTCTCGATATCGCTCTCTAACAGCTCGCGTTGCTCCTGACTGCAGAGTTCGCTGATAGGAAGCGTTCTTCTCTGCAATAGCATTGCGACACTCCTCGACGTACCAAGTATTTTTCACAGGTTTTGTATAAACAATGACATCCTTGGCAGCTCTACCCATGATATGTTTCCACTGCTCACATATATCTCGAGAAATCAGAGAGGTTTCCCGGAGCATTCGGGAGAGTGTGTTTGAGAAGGCTGTGGCGGTCTGCTCTGATTGCAGCTTGCCGACGTCTAGTCTTCGTTGCATGTTGGAACGTGCGGCGTACACTAGGCTGAGCCTAGTGCGTACTTTGGCTGCGACAAGATAGTGGTCCGAGTCAATGTTGGGGCCACGTAACGTTCACACGTCCAACAAGCTCGATGCGTGCCTTCCGTCAATCAGAACATGATCAATTTGGTTGCATGTTATTTGATCTGTACTCAGCCATGTAGCCTTGTGGATATTAAGGTGTTGAAATCTGGTACTACTAACTACCATGTTCCGAACTGCAGACCTCTCTTCATTATTGGAGGTTGTGTCGTGAAGGCTAAATTTTCCGACGGTTGGGCCGAAGATTCCTTCCTTCCCAATCTTGGCGTTGAAATCGCTAAGCATCGTGTTTGAGACGTTACAAGCCTTACATCTTTCGAGGACATCAACTCTGATTCATCACTAGGGGCTGGAATGTCTGATGTGTAGAGGCTGTAAAGCAAGGGTCCCAAGACTCTTACTTGAGGAACTCCAGCTTTAATGGGTCGCAGCGACGAATATTCGTCATTATATTTTATTAAGAACAGTCTCTCGTTTAAGTAGCTTTTTATTATATTAAAGAGTTGTTTTGAGAGAGACAGAAATAGAAAAAAGAGAGAGAAGCCAAAGACAGGAAAATCAAGCGTGGAAACCACCTTTCCCTGTGACTATCGCAAGCAAACTAAAATGTAAGTGAAAGGCAGGAGCGCGCAACTAGTCGTTCGTTCACTTGAATTCTAGTTCGCTTTTCGATTGTCCTGTGATTTTACGCACACACAAACACTAACTCAAAAGAAACAAAGCAGTTTCACTTCTACCGAGTGTGGACTCACTTCATTTTTTTTTGTAATTTTTTTTTGAGGATGCGCAGTATTAGGTCTCCTGGCACCTTTAAAGCCGTTGCTGTGGTCGGACCCTTGACATATCATTGGCCAAACGGTTTCCATACTGGAGTTGTACCGGATGGAGTGGAAAATAATTTTGTTTTAAGTTTTTTTTTTATAAACAAAATTTTGTTTTCGGTTTTTTTTATATAAAAATATTTTTTTTCTGACTATTTTTTTAAATGTGTTTATATAAAAATATTTTTTTTTTGAATATATTTTTTGTTTAGGTTTTTTTAAATAAAAAAATTTTTTATATAAAAATAATTTATTTCAGTTTTTTTATTTTTGTTATTTAAAAATATTTTTTTTTTTAAAGCAAAGAGAAGATAGGATAAGATCTCTGGATTGAATATAAATTGGGAGTGCGAAATTTTAAAAAAACAATTTGAAGTGCAAATAAAAACAGTTGTTGATCCTTCTACTTCGACATAGTCTGAAAATTCTCGACTACGTACCGGGATCCTACAGGACAGACAGTTTTATACTCACCCAAAGCAAACAAAATGCAGCAATGGATATCATGTTGAACAGCCTCAATTCATTTGCTCTGAAAAAACAATATGGATCTCATTTTCTTCATAGTGTGGAGCGCATTGGTCCACAAACCAAAAAGAAGGGTATGTAATATATATTGGACAGTAAACTAATTTAAAGAATTAAGAAACCAATGCATGTAACCAAGAGAAGAATAGAACTATGACCGAAAGAGTGCCTAACTCTCAACTTAGCCAACTTTGTACAAACACCAACATCACTGCAACCAGAAGACTTGCGTGAAGGAATGGGCTAGTGAGCAATACATATACGAGTATACACAGATGAATCCAAAATGGGTTCAGGAGCAGAAGAAGGAGCAGCGGTATACTACCAAGAGGCTTTCGTACAAAATCGCATATTCGAGGCGAAAGTATTGGCAATACAGATATTTGGCAGAAGATGCCTAAGAAATATATACTTCTCAAGAACGATGAACATATTTTTCGACAGCCAAACTGAGCTAAAAACTTTGCATGCGGTTTTCATCTTTACCAAAAATGTCCTGGACACTAAGGAAATAGTTGATGCTCCTACTAAAAGAAGTTGAGTTACTTCAAAAAGAAATAATAGATGTACAAATCTTCATACAGACGCTTTTTAACAAAATGGTGGAGGTCGCCTGGACCTGAGCAATAAAAACTATACAGAACCTACTGGTACTCCAAAGGAGCAGGACTGTTAATGTAACCTTTGATTCTAGAGTTACTGGATATAATACAACTAGAGCAGGACAGTATAAATGATAACACGTTTAAAAATATATTTTGTTCTGGAATTATTATGGCTTAAGTCATACATAGTATGTACTTTACTTTCGAACATTTAGGAACTAATACCCTACAATCCAATTGCACCACCATATGCTTTACTGGCTTCGCAATCAAATGGATCATCAAAAGGGCATTCATAAGTAAATTGTTTTTTTTTTGAACTATGAATGAACATAAATATATAAAAAAATTTATTTTTGCCGCATTCCCGGTCGCTCATAAACCAAAACTCAACGAATCGATGTCAATGTTAATTTCAATTTCGATTTCGATTAAATTCAATATTGAGCATAAATAACTGGCCAAAGTACATACAGTAAGCTGGCGCATTCGTTCCGTTGCACAGTTCCTTGACCTCCAGCCAGCCAGCGCCATGCGATTAAGTTCTTGGACAATGTCTGTGGCCGCCACTGACAGATGAAAACAAATTGCGGCTTTTGTGTAAAAATTTATGTTGAACTTGTTGAAAATGCTGAATGCAGCAAAACGACAACACAAAAGCAGCAACTCACGTGCAGCATGCATCATGCAACATGGCCAGGGAACAACCACAAAAATTGCTGTATGCGCGTTGACAATGGAATAAAAATGGTTGGCATGCAATCACATCGAATTGAAATGCGAGTCCAGGGAATATGAAAGTAAACTGGACGACCTTCCTGAGAACGCACGAATGATTTTTGCAATTTTTTTTATTTAAAATTTTTTTTTTGGCAATTGTCGAAAATTTGCTGTGACTAGGAACAACACATCACCTCAAGTATAAAAGCCAGAATGCTGCAGTGTTTGGATAACAGAGTTCTCTAGAGCGAGTACTAGTTCACGACACTAGCAGCGCCCGATAATAAAAAGTAGCTTCCGAAAAATTTCGAAAAATTAAATTGTACTAACAAAAAAAAAAAAAAAATGAAGTTAATTATTTGCATCTGCGCCATGTTCGCATTGGTCCAAGCTGGCTATGATTATCCAACACCTACGCTGAAGCTCAGCGCACCGCATTTAGTTTATGGCGCACCAGTAGCAGCTACTCCCGCTCCTGCAAGCAACCAATTCTTTACGCAGGATGCACACGGTCAGTACGCTTATGGCTATAGTGAGCCATTATCAACGAAGCAGGAATATCGCACGGTTGATGGTACTACAGTCGGCAGCTACAGCTACCTAGATGCAGCGGGTAAAGTGCAAACGGTGGATTATACTGCCGATACGGCAGGATTTCGCGTAGCTGCTACTAATCTGCCGCGCGCTAATCTGCTGCAGCCTGTGACAGAAACCGCGGAAGTTGCCGCACTGCGTGCACAGCATCTGGCTGCGCACGAGCAAGTGAAACTGCGTCTGGCAGCTGGTGATGCTGCTGAAACTGTTGAAAATTTACCACAACCCGTCGAAGATACGCCGGAGGTAGCAGCTGCTAAAGTGGAATTTTTTAAGCGTTTCGAAGCCGAGAAGCTACGTCATAAACTACTAAGCGAACAGCATCTTCTAAGGCAGCAGCACAAGCAGTTGCCAATACCTGAGTCGATCATTGTGCATAGCCAACCGATCTTGGTGCGTTCAGGAGTGTTACCCACACGCGGTTTTGCTTATTTAGTTGGTGCACCGGCAAAGGATTATCTTTCAGTGGCTTAATTTTTGAAATTACTTTTTTTTATTATCATTTTGACTGTTATTGGTTTTTAAGAAATATAATTATGTGAAAATTTTAAGAAGCATGAAAAAAGGAAGAGCCGCTATTTTATTCAACGGGCAGGACGATCGTTTCTACGAAGTCGGGTTGATAGGGATCGGGCTAAAATATTGGGATGTTCAACAAGTTTTATGGTAAATTTATTTTTGATGCGTGCTATTTCTTTCTCTCTTTCTTATTGGTGAGTCTGAATCGATCGGTGGTTTCATCGATTTCTGAGCTTTCATAGGGATGCTTTTGCACTGGTTGGAGACAGACTTTCGATGGTATTGTCTTTGGGATAGACTTTCTTCCAACTTAAGAGTTCTATCTAAAATAAGTTTTGCTATTTTGTTTGAAATTCTCGCCTTAATCTTCTTTTTTAGTAATGGGATGTGTATTATGTATTGAGGGGTTGATGTGTATTATTATTGCGGTTAAGTTTTTAGCAGTTGCAACGAGTAATGAGTTGAAGTTGTCTACTGAGGTTTCGATATCAACTTCAGAGCACATTACGGCATTAAGAGGTAAATACGCATTTGTATTTTTTTTGTATTTAAGCCAATTAGAAGTTTTGGAGGTCAATTTATACGGTGGCTTACTCATTATTGGCTTCTTGAGAAGGTTAAACATAACCGAAAAGTGATCAGATAAGAGTTCGTCGAGTTCGAGTGATATTTCAAGTAACTGCGAAATTTATTAAGTCTGGAATTTCCCTTGGATCCGTTGGTTAGTACGTAGGCCATAGGGAGCCAAAAACACATTATTACTTGGTTTGGACAGCATATAATATAATTGCTTTCCCTTGGGATTAGCCAATCTCATGGGTGTTTGGCAATTAAAGTCACCAGCTACGAGACAGTAATCTGCTGAGAGTGATATTCTTTCGTAGGTTCCTTGAATGCAAATAGAGGTTGCATATGGCTCTAACAAGTAATGTTTGGGTGATTTGTTGCGTAAATGAAAATGGGTTTTATTATTGAGATGAGTCTCACAAAGTAGTACCACATCTACTTCGGTATCTGCCAGGATCTTACTTAGTTTGAGTTTGCGTTGAGTGACGTCATTAGCGTTCCATATTATTGTTCTTGATTTTATGGTACTCATTTTTATGAAATATGTATTTGGAGCATTTGGTTTTGGGTTTTCACCAGTTTCAGTAGAGTGTTTTGCAACAAACATTGCGACAGATTAAAAAACAACCTTTCCTTAGCGATTTAGGGGTGTGCTAGCAGTTTCACATGGTGTAATTTTCTCTGAATTATTCCGTAAATGGGTGACACTTTTTATAGTGTCATGATTTGACTGTGTTCGATTTTTTAGTACGTTGGTATATGATAAAGTCGGCATCGTTGCTGATTTACAGGTTGCCTAACAACTTGTTGTTGAGTGGGGTTTGCTGCTGTTTGGAAGGAATCGATTTCCGTTGATTGAGCATTTTTTTTTTTAAATTCTTTGTATATGTAACATCCTGTGTAGTTAGCAGTGTGAATGCCACCACAATTGCTA
The DNA here is from genome assembly GCA_035044805.1 of Leucophenga maculata. Lineage (NCBI taxonomy): Eukaryota > Metazoa > Arthropoda > Insecta > Diptera > Drosophilidae > Leucophenga > Leucophenga maculata. The sequence continues at coordinate 682,953 of JAWNNP010003096.1, forward strand.
AATAACTCAAGATTATCATCTTCTTCTTCTTCCGGATTCTCGATTGTGCTTTCGCTATGACATGTATGGCTGAGAGCTCCGCACGTTCTAGACGAGTCGAGTTAGCTTCGTACATCCGTCTGGCGGTCTGTCTGTCTACCCGCCTGTTTATTGAGAAGAAATTTTTCTGCACATCCATAATTCTAATAAAAATTGGTAGTTCAATCCGAAACAGCCTTTAGAGCGCAAGGTCCCACATAAAAAATACAAACGCCATATAATGGAGCCGTTCGTCCCGCAAAAATCTCTGGTACTGTTTATATTTTGGCAGAATCATCAAATCGTCTTCTGGTGAGAGAATTCATCGTCATCTTTAAGCAGCAGTAATCCCTCCACAAAACCCTATTTTATCGCAGAAGCTTTGCGATCCTTAAACCATGCCTTTTTGTTATTAAAAACCAGGGTTCTTTTGTAATTTGCACCGATAGTCTATCAATAATGATAGCGATCCGGGATCCGGATTAAACTCGTAGCATTACCACTGTGCATAAAATCATAATAAAAGAACACAATGCTCTGGGTTCCTAGCTACCAAGGCATCCCTGGGAATAAATACGCAGATAAATACGTTCATGATATCCACCACGCACCACTCCACCTTTTCAGTTCTTAACTAAATAAAATGGCAACTCAGGAAGTATAAACTGGATGAATGGAAATATTCCAACCACAAGTACTTAGCAATCAATCCAAACTGCCTAAAAATCGATTTGTCTGCCAACCTTACAAGACGTGCATTTGGAACTTTCATCCGCCTGTGAATCAGGTACACCCACGAGTCTTGCATTGGAAGGAAATTAAGTGTTCAATAATAAGTAGATGAATTGTTGTAGGCCTGCATATATAAAATGTTTCGATAGTTTAGCCAAAATAAAAATCAAAAACTCCCGCCATCACCATGCATAGATAAATATGTGAAAATATGTCCACTTTCTAATTTTTCAAGTATAGGAAACTTTGTACGTAGAAAATATTTGAAAATTGAAAATTTTTAGTTTTTTATGTGTAAAGTATTAAAGTCTTGGTTCTACCGAAGTATCCTTTTTTAGGCCCTGTATCGAAGGTATAAGAGCCTATTGGTTTTGTGCAAATGTATGTAACAGGTAGAAATAATGGTTGGAGACCCTCTAAGCCAAATTCCAAAAAGTTAATCAAAATCGGATAATAAATGACGATTTTATAAGCAATTGAAGTTGAACGACCTATGATACTTCCGTCCTCCCTTTTTCTTTTCATACATAAATAAATGTTTTATAAGGCACTTATTCGTGCAGTGAGAAATGGTCATAAGCTTGGTCATAAGCTCGGGCAACATTTAATATGTTTTTTAGGCGACCTGTACTGGTGCAGGGCCTCTTACAGTCGGTTACACCCGATTGTAATTTACTTACTTGTTTCTCTTGTTGATGTTCTGCCTATTATTTGATTACACTAATCTCTGCATTTTTAACACTTTTATTTTTATTAATAAAATGCAGTTCATACGAGTTTATTTCATATGTCAAGATACATTTCTGTTGCTTAATAGTAGAAGCCCGTTGCTGGATATCCATATGTGGTATAGATACGTGGTTGATAGAGCACAGAGAGCGGCAAGTGTGCGTGTGCGCGTGCATTGCTCAAAGCTTCATTGCGTAGTTTTTCGGCTTCAACACGTTTCAGGTGGATGGATTTGGCGGCGGCGACCTCGGGAGTGTCGGCAACGGGACGAGACAATTGACCACCACGTAGATCTGCCCCAGTGGCAGCGTATTGCTGTTGTTGTTGATCAGCGGCCCGAATTTGCGCCAAACGCAATTTAGCCTCCTCATGAGCCGCCAAATGAATCTCACGGGCGGTGGCAACAGCGCTGGTGTCACCCAGTCGGGCAACTGCAGCGTAGGCAGTTGGAGCTGCGGCAATTGTGGCAGTTGAATCGCTGGCAACTGACGACGCTTCCGAGGAGCGAAAGTCACTGTTGCTGTTGCCGCTACTTGGTGCTGAAATGGAACGCGGAAGATTTGTAGCAGCCACATGAAATCCCTCCGCATCGGCGGTATATTGAACAGTTTGTAACTCGCCAGCTGCATCACGGTAACTATACGAGCCACGTGTTATGCCATCCAATGAGCGTACCTCTTGTTTCGTGGAGTGTGGTTCAATATAGCCATAGGCATATTGTCCCAGTTCATCCTGCGTATGATACTGTTGCTGTGTGGGTGTGATCAATGAATTGCCCGTAGCTGTATAGACTGCGGGATAGCGCAAACTGGGTATACCGGCGGTGGCATACAACACCGCAGCGGAAGCGGTACTGGCGGCCAGGAGTGCAGTAAAAATTATAAGCAACTTCATTGTTGAATTCTTATTTTTTCGAATTGCGCTGCTAGTGCCTTCTGAACTATGTCGAACTGCTCTAGAACTCAGTCTATTGTCTTCTGCTGTCGATATGCTGCTGTAAGGATGCTTTTATACTCAATGCTGTGCTACATGTTGGCTTTCTTCCCTTTTTTTTGTTTTTTTTTTTTTTGATTGCATTAAACTTGCCCCAAGACGATGTGCCGCACGAGTAACACGTTTGGTATTTGTGCTATAAAAACAAACCGAACGTTCTTATTCTTGGCTTTGATCGTTCCCACCAGATTTGTAGCAAAATGTTGCATGCCGCCCCAACTTGTTTCTTGTATCTCATCTAGTTTCCTTTCAACAGGCATCTGTCGTGTCAATTTAGTTTAATTGTACTCAGCGTCGAATGTTGGATTTGTTTTTTCTTTTTACTATTCTGTCGGTGACTTAATGAACGTCGTCTTTAGTTCTGCTACATAAATGATCTTTCGTGTCATCTTCACATTACTCCACATGTAGTATTTCTCGCGCTTTATGCCATTTAATGCCAATCTTTATTAGATTGAATGTGACCATAATACTTGGGGCTTTTACTATGCCATATTAGATTAGTTTCAGTATTAAAACCTATAAAAAAAAACAATATGCGCCTTATCACATAGGGCTGCATTTGTTCTTGTGTAAATCCTTTCACTGCGAATCTGTTAAAATTAGAATTGATAAGAATTAAAGTTGCAGAGAAAGATTAAAGAAATTCAGCTAAAATTTAAATTTGACATACATATATGAAAAATATGCCATACTGCACACAAACGGGTTAATATTCTGATTGAAGGTACAAAATAAGGCGTAGCAGATCCCACGAAGTCAATAAATGTATGAACAATGTAGCATGTAGCCAATTAAATCTTAACATAGAGATTTAATTGCTGCTCCCAAAAAAACCATTCCCGCTTTTTGGCTTTTCGTATGCATTTTTGTTTTTTAGTCTGGAGGATGCGTGTTAGGTCCTATAAAGTAAATATATTCATGGTCAGCATCAAAATTGCGAATATATTTTGGGCACTCCTCTAGGTTAATTTCTCGGGTTTCCTCATCTAAACAGAATCTACAAAAGCTGTCACTTTCGATCCCAACTTTACATAGGTGCCTTCTGATACGCAATTCTAAGTGAGATTTTATATGCCAAAGACTGTTTCCTGCGCAGTAATTTTATATACAATATTATTGAATAGATAACAGGCAGTTTGCCTGTAGTCTACTCAAAGATTGGTAGATTCAAAGATAGCCATTAAATTTGTGTTGGTCAGTTATGAAATCAGAGATCCTTGTGAGTTTTAACGAAAATGAAAAAGAGTTAATTTTGTCTGCCAATTAAGCAATATTTTGAGAGAGCCTTGATAAATACTATGGAGACTCTGCACCAATAAATTCAATGGTTAAGTAGTTAATTGAGTTCAGCTGTGATCGTACCAGCACAAGTGACTTCTGACATTCAGGTCGTCCAAAAGAGTACGTCACTTCAGAAATCGTCGATAATATTCATGGAATAATATTCGACGATCGGAGAATGAAAGTGCGTGAGGTGACTGAGGCATCTCAACTGAGCACGTTCATTACATTTAACATAAATTGCTCATACTCGATTATAGGAACAATTTTGTGAACATTTTAAAAGAGCTTTTGGATAGATTTGAAGCAGAAAGTGATGCTCCATCATGACAATGTACGGATGGAAATGTGTAGAATGTGCTACGAACTGCTACCCCATATTTTTCAGAAGGAATAACAAAAAGCATCGGGGTAAAAAGAGATTGTGTTAAGAAATCGCCTAATTTGCCGAAAAAATGCATATACATGTTATTGAAAAAGTTACAGATTTCTCAAACTAACCTTGTATAGATCTCAAAACGATTTCGTTGAATTCATTGAATATTTTAGATATTTTGTTGATATAAGGGTCTAGGAATTGATTTGAATAACTTTATGCCTTCACAGTTTTTCCAGAACATCTCTTTGGATTTGTTCTTTTTCTTACTAGCATCAAAAATGTAATTCCGCAAAATGCCACCGTACCATTAATGGAAAAGCTCCGTTTCTAGCTAAATTAGTAACTTGTTCTTTTTCAGGTTATATCGGGTCCGCCAAATAATAATGCTATAAAATGAAAACTACAAGAGATTTTTTCAAACTGTTTTCTTTTTATTTAAAAGCTCAATCCTTCCGGCTAACAGTGGAATATGATTTCATTCATATGACTGCCACGGCTAGCCATGCAGTATCCAATACGGTCGGTCCAATTTTTGAGTACATTTTCGTCTGTGTGCAGCCCTATCTCGGCTATGGTTTTGCGAATGTTATTATTCAAAGCTTAAATTGTCTCTGGTATGTTGGCGTAAAGATAATTGTTAACGGCTCCCCACAAATAATAGTTCAACGGTGTCAAATCGCAGCTCCTTGGTGGCCAAACGACATCAGAATTTCGACTGATAATTCGATCTTCAAAAACAGTGCGCAAAAGATCGATTGTAACATTGGCTGTGTGGCACGGAGCACCATCCTGTTGAAACCAAATGTCACCAAGGTCCTTACCTTCAATTGTTGTGAACAAAAATTCACTTAACATGGCCCGATAGCGCTCACCATTGACTGTAACCGTCTCATCTTCTTCATTTTTAAAGAAAAATGGTCCAATAATGCCTTTCGATCAAAATCCACACCAAATAGTCACTCGAAATGGGTGCATCGGCAATTGTTCAATTACGTGCGGGTTCTCCGTGCCCCAAATACGACAATTTTGGTTGTTGACATAGCCACCAAGATGAAAATGAGCTTCATCTGAAAAGATGATTTTTTTTTCACAAAATCAGCAAAACAATGACGCAGTATTTTCCAGCGTTCTTCGAGCGTATACACAACCATATTCGTTCAGTGGAATAATAATACTAACTTTCTGTCAAATCTGACATGAGCTAAGTGTTGCCAGGCTCGGAATAACTGGTAGTTCAAAAAAAAAAAAAATTAGATGATGGACCCGATATGTGTGACAAGCTTCTCAGTATAAAAAAAATTTCTATCTAAAAGATGCTGGTGAATTTCCCTAGCGATTCAAAGAAGATAGTGCGAGGTCCGAGAGCCCTTGCGTTAGTTATGTCATCTTTTCGAGGGGAGCCATCTGTAAGCCAGCTGAATACCCCTGGTTTGATATTGTAGTTCATTGCTATATTCCATTTCCTTTCTTGATCCCTATTTCAATCATTCGAATGATCTTACGCTTCATTTGGCTTGTTCATTCGAGCTCGAACTGCCACAGCTGAAGATGTAGATCGAACTGGGGATGATTAGCAGAAAAACATTAGAAGTTTAGTGTTTTTAAGTATATTTAAAAAAAAGCTTAAAATTAAGATTTTAAAATGGCTGAACAAATTTCTTTATATAAACTGAATATTATTTCAATTCCTGGTGTCTGAAGTGTTTGAAAATGTTTCTAGAGAGTACAGAAATTTTGGAACACGGAAAGCATATGCAATTTTTTTCTTAACTCGAACCGGTATTTCTGCGTACCGGTATTTCAGGTACGTGAATAATGTGATTTCAAAAGCTAATTTATTATTAACTATCTTTTACCCGCGACTTCGTCCGCGGATCTTCCTATAAAAAGTAGCATATCTAATTACTTTTCTTATTTTGCCTCATTTGTGAAACTATACGGGGGTGGTGTACCGCCCCTCTAATTTTGACCAAACTAAACCCGTTTACTTCTCCTCATCCTCATCATCAACATGTATACCAAATTTCTTCTCTGTACCTTAAATGGATGCAAAGATATGACAAATTTTAAATATCGCTTATATGGGGGGTGGGGCAACGCCAAACGTCCAAACATAGCCTATGTTCTTTTCCATCATCCCATCTATCTGTATTCGAAAATTCAGACGAATTGGTTGAACGGTTTAGCCGTAAGAGAGGAACATACATCCATACATACAAACTTTCGTATTTATAATATTTGTAGGATTATAATGCCAAAGATTAAATAACGGTTATCAGTTATATGGAAAAATTATTTATAAAATTATTCGATTTTTCTGCATAAATGCTAAGACCATTTGAGACAAAAAAAATTCTTTTTTATTGCGGGAAAACCAAAAAACAAAATAAACGAACCTCTTGGGACCAACTTTAAATTGATTTTGTCTGTAAGAAGACATATAAGTGACATGTATATGAATTACTGACGTAGGGAGCACTTGAAGGCAACACAGTTCAATAATGATCTTTTACGTATGATGGTGAACACGAGAGAACCTAAGCATGGGGAAGATTGAAAATATTTACAGCTGTATCGCAGTATGCCTCGTTAATTTGGGCGCAAATGATGAAAACAAAAAACTACAGACTCTTTCTAGAATCTGGTTACTTTCTCTTCCATCAGAGTATGCAGGTATTCAGGTAACGAATTGTACAAGTCCTACCGATTTGTAGCATAAACAACGAAGCATCTTACATTGGCAAATTTGATAGTATACATTGAGCAAAGCAAAGACTAATTTACAATTTGAGCCTGGGAACATCAAAAGCATCGAGCCACAAAATTTTACCTGGCACAGCTGCTAACTGACCATAGCTGCTTCTGAAGCTACCTATGCAGATTTCAACAGGATGGCAAACCTTAGTTAACCGTGTGTAACATAAAAGAAGACGTAGAAAACATACTGCATGAATGGCCGACAGTAATTTTAGAAATAATCTTTATAGAATTAAAACTAATCCGGATAAAATATTATCCTGATAAAATTGGAAGAGTTTTGGAACACTGTAAGGAACTATCATACAAATCTTCGTAGACTTAAGAGTTTGCGTACTAATTGCATATAAGTTTCTGCTAACTGTGTCATATTAAAATAATAAGCTAACATGTCTTAAAATACACCCTACACAACAAATAGATATATGTAGCATAGTATATTGGGTTTGTTGAAATGTCAAAGTGTTATGCAACATACCGAAGGAGGCATCGGTTACCTCATTGAGATATAGTACCAGGGCGACCGAGCTTTGCTTTTTGTGAAGCAATCTAGCGAAGTTTCTCCTTCAGTTATAGCAACCTGTTTTCCTAAAGTCGCTCTTTCAATCGAATTTCTTCGTCGTTGATTACTTAAGACGATAACACCATTCATACTATTGAATGACGAACATATTAGTGTGGCACCCATATCAGATATGAATCTTGAATCGAAAGAGCGAATCCGATAACAGGTCTATAATATTACGAGATACGAAAAAGATATACATATATATAAGAATTCTTCGTTTATTTTCGATTTTTCAAACAACTCGACAAGGCAAATCGTTCTTGCAATGTATGTCTGTTCTGTATGTCTGTCTGTCTGTGTTTATGTATGTCCCAAAACTTTTAACATATTGGCAAATCGTTCTTGCAATGTATGTCTGTTCTGTATGTCTGTCTGTCTGTGTTTATGTATGTCCCAAAACTTTTAACATATTGGACTAAAAGAATTTTTGAAACCAGAAGCAACACACTAGTTTGAATGACCACAATATGACCACTAGAAGGTACTGTTCCCATACAAAACTATTCGGTTTAAAAATAATTGTTTGCCACTTTTTATTCGAGTTTGGACATTTTTTCTAAAATAAATGAACCGTATGTATTATCTGAATGGCTTGGCAGTACAATTTCCCATATTTCTGGTACCAATCGGATACTACTTAGGAAGAATGCTTTTTATTTATTGATATTATCCATGATTCGACCAAATTGTTAATATGATAGTATTTTACATGATAGGAAAAGCTGCTCAGACAGGCTGTCATTCATCGAAACAAGTGGAAATCGGAACAAGTGGTGAATACGATGGAGTAAAACATCCTAACTCACCGACAACAAAACATGGGAACGAGTATTATATTACAATAGAATTAGTTGGTCGTATCTGAAGTATCATATTGCAAGCTTTTCTTGAGTGTTCGTTCGACTCAATCGCATCAATTGTGTTCTTTAGACAACAGCCCCAGTATTCAATATCTCATTCTTTACTCCAAGCTGACGCCACCAAATACATATGAAAAGTTTTTCCATGAAAGTTATTTAGCGTAGCTGTAGATGATTTCTTACTACATATTTAGGTTATCATAGTGAATCCATTTTTCATCCCCAGAAAGAGTATTGATGTATTGATGGGTATTTAAGTTTCCTTTCCACTGAATAAACGATTCTTAACATTTAAGCTTGAAGGCTCCAACTCTTATAGTTCCAAATGATGTGCAGACGAACATGTCTTTATCGATACCAAGAATTCCTGAATCGGACTATATATTTGGCTTTTTAAGGAAATTTTTCAAAGTAACGATCGAAATTTTAATTATTAAGCGAAAATTGTTAATAGTACAATTTCTTAAATCATGGATAGTAATAGATTATTCGTTCAAGATGATTGCGTCTTCATGCTTTATATCAGAGATGGACTCAAGTGGGCGCCAAGGCCGAACACACTTCGGATACTTAGAGGTACATAAATTTCTGCTTACCGAATTCAACTCAAGATGAAAAAAGGGAATATTGAAATAATAAGCTTTGTTTTATTAATTAATACAATTATTCAGATCACACATACGTTTGCAACCATGTCTAATTGTATTGTTATATATCTCTATATATGTAGGTGTTTAAAAAATTGTATATATGTACCTTCTGACAGTTGCACAAATTTAATAAAGCCTTTCCATTGCTTATGAATGCAGGGTATTGTACCAATGTTGCTTTATTTCAAGGTGAGTGAAGGCCAAGGGCCACATTTGGCATGGTCTCGCAAAAAAACATTGCCCAAAGCTAAAACAACAACAACACCAACAACAACAACAACGAAAACAATGCTCTTTTAAGGAATGCAACCGAAACATTCATGAACATAAACGCCTTTTGAGCTTTGATCGCTGACCCACACCGCTCCACACCATTCGCTGCATTACTTGGGTTATTTTTAGCTTTTGGGCGCTCGTCTCAACTCACCTCCGGGCATGCCTGTTCTGTGCTGCCATATAGTACAGTTGGCTTTTGAAGCAGATTCAGTTTCGGTTTCGGTTATCTTACTGTAAATCGCGTCAAAGCGCAGAGCAGGCCGCGGACGGACCGACGACTCCAATACAAACCATGTGCTGATTAGGATTGATAGTAATGCTCAGATGATGCTTTGCGGCGCTGCTCGATTTTGTGCACTTATAAAACAATCTGCGAAACAAAGTTGAGGATGCGTATTGGATTCATGCAGGCAACCTTGAAAGTTGCAATTCAATCTTTTTCTGCTGCTGCTGTTGCTTATTTTTCTTATTGTTCGTCAAAAGGAACTCATTTATTTGGCGCGTTGGCTTCCTGCGTTCAACATATTTCAGTGCTTTGTAGATTTGTTGCTCCATGGCGTGCTGGCTGGCTGGCTGGCTGGCTAAGTGCATTTTAATGTTTGTTGGGCATGGCAAAAGAATCTCAACATTCGCTTAGTTATTTTTTAATCAAGGCTCATATATTTTCTCGTTTGATTGTTCAAAGTAGGGCTATAAAATGGAGCGAAAGCAAAGGATTGAACGATTTTGCTGGAACGGAAAATAAAAGTTAGACACTTCAAATTGTGACAGTAAAATTATTTATTTTGTTTCGGTTGTCGCTTTCGGGAATATATAACCAAAATGAATTTGAGCAAAAGGTTTGATAAAATGGTTTCATGTTTGGAACAGAGTGCAGCATAAGTTGCTGCATTTGTCACTATTTATCTGGACTTTCCATCTCCTTTCCAGTTCTTTAGTATGGATAGATAATCCTGAAGGCTATAATCAAAAATCACTCATCATCACCAAATATAAAAATTATCATTTTCGACGTGGGAGATCAAAATCAAAGAGGTTGGGGAGATATGTATTTATATTTTTTATTTTTAAATAAAACACCTTATTTTAAGGAATAAAATATTGGAAAATGACTTACACGGTTTTACATACGAAATTTTTTGTTGAAATAGTTCTTGCTCACTTTGCATCAATGTGACTAATTTTAGTTTGTATCTCCTCCACCAATGCACGCGTGGATGGGGGTTTCCCAACATAGTCATTTGATTTCAAATAGTTCCTTAAAATAAAAATATATGATTATCGAAACGAGAGAGTATACGGTTGGGAAGTACATAATGTAGTAATTGGATTATATCACGAGCTGTATAGCATCTTGAACCATCTTGTTCAAACCGCAAGTCGTCCACATTAATATCATCCAATTTCAACAGAAAGAAGTCGATTATCATGTTGCTTGATTATCATTTCGAGCACAAATAAAAGTAACTACTTGTCTCATTATTGAAGAAGAATGGCATAATGAAGCCTCCAGCATAAAATCATCAGCAAACAGTTGACAGTTGCTATTGGCAATCACATATGGGCGCTCCGAACCCCAAATGCGATAATTTTGGAGATTAACAGGGCTATTAATAGGAAAATGAGAATCATCGCAAAAAATAATTTTTGTTCAGAAAATTGGCATCCATTACCATATTCCATAATCCAGATATGCTGTTCTATAGAACCTAAACTGTATACTTTATAAATCAATTGAAAAGTTACAAGTATTCGTTCGAAACCGGTGTTTTCAATCAAAGTTACATCTTGCGTGAATTTTGGGACACCCTTTGCTGGTAGCACAGGAGTGTTATTGGATGAAACTAAACCTAACAAAGACGAGTTTCGATTAATTAAATTTAATAGTCAAAATATTAAATAAATATTTTATTTTTTATTTGAGATGTCTTCTTTAAGTATTGACGTCTTTCCAGAGTAGAGTCTAGCTGACAGAGAGGAACATTGTATAGAAAGTTTAAGCTATTTACATATTACACTCGGAAATATCCATTTCGAATTCCACGGTATGGACAAAAGTAGCCGATAATATCCAGAGTGATGGAAGTACATATGAAGTATTTAAGAAAAATTTAAAAATCTCTATCGGTAAGATCTTTGGATGACATATGAACCAGTTTAAGTTATATGCTACCTGCGGAAATATCGTATGCTCTTGACGGTGTATACGAGGGCTGCTACATATATTTCTAGTCTAAGTAACAAAACATGTTGCAGATGCAATCTGACGTCTTCATCGTAAAGTCTGGCATTTTTTAGGCCTAATTTACTGTAGCAAATGAGAAGTAAAGCCCTCTCTCAAAAGACAAAAATAAAGATCTATAAGACGCTGATACTCCCGGTCCTATTGTATGGCGCAGAGGCATGGACCGTGATTGGAATTCAATACGACTAGCGCCAGCACGCACAAGACTATGGAGGCTGGCGCGCCTTCCTAGACGCGGCCATGACCGGTAGACGGTTGACGGCCACTTAAGTAAGTAAGTACTTTGACGTACGAGCGAAATTTTGTTTATTTACAGGCACCTGAAAAATTCATCTCGTCCAAAAAATGGAATTAAACCGTTAAAATTTTCGTGCGATGATTTATTAAGATTTTCAATGTGGATTATCAACTTCTGGTGATGTAGCTCCATCCTTGGCTACTATGATTAACTGGTACAACGAAATCAATCGTGGCCGCAGTTCGCTCAACAACGAATTTCGTGAAGGTCGTCCAAAATCATTCGTTGTGCCAGAAAACATCGATGCTGTATGTGAACTGATAAAGCAGGAACGTCATGTGACATACCGTGAGATTGAGGCTTCCCTGGGCATTAGTACGACTAGAATGATTTGACAATCGCTCAAAAGAAGGCTCGTGTCGAATGGTGCAAGCAAATGCTGAAGAAATTCATGCTCAATCGTCAGGAAAGGTGACGAAACGTGAATATATGCGTATGATCCCGAAGCAAAACAACAGTCGACCGTGTCGCGCATCACATCGAAGCACATGATCGCATGTTTCTTCTTGAAATCCGGACATGTTGCGACCGTGCTGCTTGTGGAAACAAGGACGGTCAATTCTAAATGGTATACAACCGTTTGCCTGAAGTGTTCGATGAAATAGGGAAAACCACCTGACGAAGACGAATCATACTTCATTACGATAATGCGAGCTCTCACACTTCGGCCGTAACAAATGAGTTTTTGGACACTGAAAACATCGAATTGATAGTTCATCCGGCGTACAGCCCTGACTTGGCACCAAATGACTTCTTCCTGTTCCCTCGCATCAAAAATAAACTGCGCGGACAGCGGCTTTCAACTCCCGAAGAAGCTGTTGATGCCTTCTCTTTTGAAGTTGCAAAACTGCTTCACAAAACGGTTCAGGCGAATGCAAAAGTGTATCGATCTTATGGGTGAATATTTTGAAAAACAATAAATCGATTTTTTCCGAAAAAAATTATATAAAATGATCATCAAATCATATTTCATAAAGAGAAACTCAAGATGTTACACATCAATGACCATAATACAAAAAAAAAATATTGTTTTGAGCTCGAGCTCAGACCATGCCAAATCCGAAGTCTATTTAACCCGTTACGTCAAGTTTTTGACATAACCTACAAAAGAACCCAAAATTTAAACCAAACATTTTTAAATAAAGACAAATAATGATCTCTAAATCTTATCACGACGATTGTATGTTATTTTCTTCGTATCAACGACTTGTCATGAATTCACCAATTATGAATTGTTCTTCGGAAATGTTCCTCGTATAGATAGTTCATCCGGCGTACAGCCCTGACTTGGCACCAAATGACTTCTTCCTGTTCCCTCGCATCAAAAATAAACTGCGCGGACAGCGGCTTTCAACTCCCGAAGAAGCTGTTGATGCCTTCTCTTTTGAAGTTGCAAAACTGCTTCACAAAACGGTTCAGGCGAATGCAAAAGTGTATCGATCTTATGGGTGAATATTTTGAAAAACAATAAATCGATTTTTTCCGAAAAAAATTATATAAAATGATCATCAAATCATATTTCATAAAGAGAAACTCAAGATGTTACACATCAATGACCATAATACAAAAAAAAAATATTGTTTTGAGCTCGAGCTCAGACCATGCCAAATCCGAAGTCTATTTAACCCGTTACGTCAAGTTTTTGACATAACCTACAAAAGAACCCAAAATTTAAACCAAACATTTTTAAATAAAGAGAAATTATGATCTCTAAATCTTATCACGACGATTGTATATTATTTTCTTCGTATCAACGACTTGTCATGAATTCACCAATTATGAATTGTTCTTCGGAAATATTCCTCGTATAGATTGGATATAATTCCAGCCGTATTGGAATAGGTCTATCATGGACCCATTGGTAGTGCATTCCTCCACATCTGAAATAGATAAATTTGGAGTATCGTACGCAAATTCGTATAAAACAGAGTACCTCACATAACATTTTGGCAAAAACCAAATTTGTTGTTGTTTTTAGTTTCGCTAGGAAAGCTACATTTGGTGAATCTTATATAATTTTAATAAACTATGCCACACGGATCCAGATAGGAACTTCAAATTTAGGTCCTAGACGGTACAGGTTATTACGAAGTCGAGTACACTTGACGGCAGCGTAATTTCTGTTTTTTTGTTTTATTTTTAAACTCGAAGTTCGACATCATTTTTATTTTTTCTCTGCATATCTTTTTTTCTGTATTTCTTTTAATAGAAACAATTTCAAATTTATTTTTTTTCCCTGTGGGAGAGCTTCCTAAGTTGTAGGAAAAATGTGGCAAAAGACTCAGCTAGTACACAGCTTTTTTTTGAAAATTGTTTTCAACAAAAGGTGTAGTAGGGTCCGCAATCAACAAATCGTCGGAAACAGTGCATTGATGCCAAGGAAGCCTTTAAAAAAAGCATCGAGGTTTACTAAAAAAACTTGTACTGTGTAAGTTGTACTTCATAACCTTCAAAATGAAACAAGTGGCTTGGTCTGATGGTATTCTGGCTGCATATATATTTGAACGGAGTGGTCATTCACACATTTTTTTTTTTTATCAAAAGTCGGAACAAATTATTTGAGCCGGAGCGGAACAATTTTTAAAGTAATCACACTCCCTGGTTAAAGCACTTTTGACTATTATTCCATATACTCATAGTAGTTAGTGCGAAATAGCGCATAGTGTACCCAAGACAAAATGAACTCGTTAGGAGCTGTCGTCGCATGGGCGTATGAATATGTAGAGAAGGTAGGTAAGGTATATCTGCTGCTGATAGCATGTGTCACGTTTGTTTGCTTAATAAATTTTCAACAAGTTGCATTGTCCACTACAGATTTTTGTTGTTTGCATGCCTGGACAGCATATAATGTTCCATGTTCTCGTTGCAAACAGTAGTGTTAAGTGGTGATATATGCTGACAGCACCCTAGATAAGCGGCGATTGTATAGAGTTGTATGATATTTGCAGTAATAAAGACTTAACAAGTACTTCTTGTTAGTCGAATTGTATTTCATTCATTAAGCTTTCTTTATTCAAATTTTTTTTGTATTTTTTGTGCGCTTAGTTCGCTTTTTGGTTAACTAATGCTCAAAAGCGGTTTGAAACGCGCATATTTATAGCGAGTGCCAGCATACACACCCAGTTTTAGTTTTGAGTATTACGCCGCGATTCCCAGCGGTCGATCGACCGTTCTGACGTTTTAGATAGATGAGCATGACGCCATTTATTGGCCAAAGTTAAATGAACAAACAAAAAAAAATCCTAAAATCTAACTTTATTCTATTCTGACTGTTCGCAAATAAATCACTGTCAAAATATAATTGAGTGCGCTACACTAAAATTATGCGGTGTCATTAGTTGTTTGGCTAAAATAATCTTACAGCATATTTCTAACATTATTTTACATAATCGTTTGAACTAATTTATATTCATTAAACAAACAAAATTCCGGAGTCATTCTAGTTTTGTTTGGATTTTTCTTTGCAATTAGTTTCATAAATCATTATTATGTATTGAATACACATTAATGATTCCACATTCGTAAATAATTTTTCAAGATTTAGTTCATTTTGACGATATGTCAAAAGGGTAGAAGAAGTACTATTCCCCTACATATACAAATCCTTCACTTTGAACAGTATTAAAAGCTGGACACTAGAACTCTATTTGAAAGAAGTGAATTTTGTTTTTTCTAGAAGAAATCGAAAACCTTATAGTATAAAGTGTCTGCCCGTCTGTTCGCTTGAGTTTGCTCACAGAGATTATATAGAATAGGTACTCGTATATATGTAAAAACTCGAAAATAGCCCTAGGTGGCCTATTAGTAAAAGCTCATCTCATATTTCATTTCTTCGTAAATTTATAAATGGTGTAGTAATTCCATAATATTGATGATATGATCTTTAAACTTGAAGTTCTATAGTTTGTTTGGTCAGGACACTATTGGCAGCGAAATTGGTGCAACTAATAACATAATAAATAGGAAACTACACACAATAATCGGATATAGAAATAATTCCCATAAAGTAGACACACCATGCACAGCCATGCTAGTACCATTCAATTTGGTCTCCATCAAATAGATCCTTATAACATTTTTAATTTTTATCCAGATTGGACCACTAAAAGTGGTAGCCCCTATAAAATTCTGTCCCACCTTTTTTGGTTTTTGTATAAAAACATTTTGCCGTAAAAGATGTGCTGCCCCTACAAAAAGTAAAGTCGATATGGACATGTTCGTGCGTCTGGATAAGAGCAACAAGAACTTGAAGATTTTAAAAGATAGAGCCCTCAAGTTTGAATACTTAATATTCTCTTTTCATATAGGTAGGTTAAAACACATAAAAACATATCCTCCTTTTAGCATTAACAGGTGTATCACCCATAAAAATATGTCCTATTTCTCGGGATTTTTTTAAGAACATTATTCTGTTGTTGTTTCGTTTAGCTTGAAATGGCAAGTTTAGTCTACCTTATACTAATCACAATAAAATATCCAACACGGATCATGATAGGAATATATGAGCCATACTTTTTTAAGGTTCAATGTGGGTACAGCTTATCGAGTGCGCTTCACTGTAGCGTTTTCTCTTTTTTTTAAATAAATTTAGAAAATTATTTTTGCGGGATTCCATTATAGAAACTTCTATTTGCCCTAAGCAGAAAAATTGTACATTTGATTTTTGTATGAAAAATGTTTTTATTTCAGTATAACCTTGATTAGTTTATACATATGTAAAAACCCGGCGAAGAAAGGAAATTTGAATACTTATAACAATACGAATTTTTGATTGTATAATTGAAAAATTAAAGAAACTTTATCACATAAATAACATGTATGTAATAATAGGCTGGTTCTTTCACATTTTGGGATAACCTCATACAAATCCACGTGCACTTTTATAACCATTTTTTTATGTATGAAACGAAAAGGGGGGTCGCTCAAATTCAATTGCTTATAAAATCGTCATTTGATTATCCGATTTTGATGAGACTTTTCGCATTTTTACTAAGAAGGATGTTGTTTCTATACTGGCATACTTCACTTTTTTTTGTGCCGAAGAAATTTTAACCCTTGGCGGTGATCTTATGGGAAGTGGGGGGGGGGGAGGAACAAGTTTTTAAAATAAACTATGTAAAATTCCGGAGCAGTCCTAGTCGAACTGCAAAAAACACGAAGTCTCTATCTATTGCCGTTTCCGAGATCCTTTCGTTCATATGGACGGCCAGACGGACAGACGGACAGACGGACATGTCTACATCGACTCCTCTATCGCTCCTGACCATAATGGGGGTAACTTTGGGGGGTCTCCGATTATTATTTCTAGCCTGTTACATACGTTTGCACAAAACCAATAGGCTCTTGCACCTTCAGTACAAGGCCTAAAAAATTGGTTTACCTAATAGCTGAAATTTTGTGTAAACTTCAAATCTTGTGCCATACCTAGTTGGAGCAAGGAGCATTTTCAGGTTTCTTATTCTTATAAAAGAAGGTTTTTGCCGTGCCTTGGCACTGAGTACACCATTTCTCATGACAATTTCCTGCTAAAAATGGAAGTAAAAAGTTCCGTGGTAAAATTTGTTTTTACACGGATACTTCAAACTTGAGTTGTCATCAGTCGATCTGAAATCGTGTATAAAGGTTAGTTAGAAACAAAAGGTTAGTTTTGTTTGGTTAGCCCCTTATTTGATACGCTCTTCATATGTAAAATAAATTTTTTGACGAACATTAAAAAAATTACTGCCTGGATACGCCCTTGGCTTTTACTATTGCAGTTGCTTCAGCTTCACACGGTTCTGAGCATCCGTGAGTTTAAGTGAAAACACCAACAATGGTTCTGCAGCCACTCTACAGTAACAACCTTTCTCCCGGTTATTTTATTTTATCAAGACCATACTCAAAGTACATTTAATGTATTCTATAACCCTTAATTTTCATCATATTAAAATAACTTCGAATAGGATCTGAACGGTAAATAGCTAAAGAAGATTTATTAAATAAGCAATTTAATTTTTATTTTTTAAATTCTACAGACTCCTATCTAAATTTACGGAGACAGTCCTGGAAGTACATACCATAATATTGCAGTCCGAGCCCTATTTTTACAGCCATTGACAGCAGATATGAAAGTTAACCAGACGCACAGAACTTCATTGAATGAAATACCAATAGTGGATCTAAGTAAATGTGCTATTCTTGTGCTTCAAATAAAGGGTATTTATACGATTTAAAAAATACGTTTCTTAATAATTAGAAGAAACGACTAAATAAAAGGTTGTAGCATTATTGAAAAAGCCTATGCCTTGCAATTATTTATGAATTATAGATTTGATAGTAATGCATTCTGTCAACTTATTAAATAATACAATTATTAATACATTCGCATTCACATTTTGGGTGACTGTGTCCTGTGAAAATTACGATCTAGACTTGTCAAATCATTCATCAGACTGCTTCCGTTTATCTTTTCATTATGGAGTTTTTTCAAGAGCATGGTTTATACCAACAAACATGATATTCTCGAGCTACTAAGAACCATCTCCATAAAATCAATGAAAAATTGCTCCATTTATGTATTATTTTTTATATTATTTTCAAAGAGCCACTCAGTAAATGGGATGGTCGAAAACTTACATGCAAGATATGTACAGTGAATCAACTTTTTGATTACTCTTTTAGAAGTAAAATATTTTATATATAAGATTGCAAGATTATGACAAAGGCTAAATAGAGTCCAGCAGCTCACTGCAGTTATAATGGATTTTATGATCAATACTCAATCAAAACTGTTTTTATGTTTGGCCATATTGTTTGGCAGATATCCGAAGCAATATTTTTTTTCAAGCATCTTGGAATTCCTTTCCCCAAAGTTGGTTGACACAGTGTCTATTTGCCCTCACTCTAAGGGGCTCTTATTCGGTTCAATTTTGGTAAATGTGCTGACCAAAGCAAGTATTACAAAATATTTTGTAAACTACTGTTTATTTCTTTCCACATGCCTTTTTTCAGCCCATCATTATAAATGTAAATCCACGTTCATACGCCCTTGGACCTTCATAACTATTCGCCATTCTTCTACAGTCATGCAATCACAAATCACCAGACTTCTGCCCACAAATTTCAACCTTAGCTCACCAAAAATAATAGTAATCCGGGGAATAGATAATGCCGGGTGGGTTTGGTTTAGCTGTAGGATGCCTTAAAATTGCAAGGATTTTTTTTTTGATATATTTATGTGAAGCATTTATTCATACATATACAATTCACAAAGTTATTGGTACAATAAAAAAAATTTCATACAGAAAGCCAAAACTGGACGGGTATTTTCTCAAGACTAGACAGTGTCGATATTTTACATAAGAAAAATTTTCAACCAACTTTTATTAAATAAAATTTTGCGCAAAGCTAATCTTTACATGATTAAAAAACGATTTAAAATGGCTGTTCATTAATATCGCCTTACTATTTAGATCTATCTCTCCTTAGAGGCAGATTGCGCTTAAATTTTCGTTGACTATGCTATTTGCCTGGAATTTGTCATATATGACTAGTACGTAACATATACATGGTGAGAACAAATCTATCATCGTCGTCGTGAGAAAAAAAGGTAGCAAAGAAAGCAAAAATAAAGTCTACCTCAAGAATCTGAATAGTCTTATGGGAATTTCGTTTATCTTAAATTATAAATTCATATCCCAGATAAATTAAAAAAAAAACTTTATATTTTCCGAATCACCTTCCATATAACAAAGTTTTTGAACAGGAAATCTTGATATATGAAAATCGTGTATCATAATGTTCTTTCAGGCCAATCTCCCAAACCACTTATCTGATTAATGAGATTTTGAAAATATGTCTTGTTTGTTCCAACAAAAGATATAGAATAGTTCTTATTCCGATACGAGACCCTCAAAATTTTAATTAAGAACTTTAAGATTTTTTTTGATTTATTCATTTTTTATGTTTGAAAAAATTTAAAAAATTTTTTATTGTTTCTTTTTAACACCAAATTATTTTACAATTATTCAGCAATGGCTCATGAAATATTTTAAAGCTTTACAACTAAAAATACTCATAAAATTAATTATTTATATAGGCGTTTCCACGCACCCCATGTATGACAAAAAAACTACTTTGTTATGTGCCCGCAATTACATGACACAGATTAATGGCTTCGGTACATATAAAAAGGGCATCGTGGGAAAGTTAAAGTAGAACATCACATCAACTCCTTAGAAAAATAAGGGACTTTAAAATTTAATTTAATTAATTTGTCTGTAATTTAAAGTAAATTTTCCAATTATAGATGTAAAACAAAATCCGTTCCAAACTAACCGAACATCCCTTACCTAGTAATCGACAAGTAGCGTACCCATTTTGAAGTTGAGCTAAACCATTTTTTAAACGCGCTAACAAAGTCAAAAAACTCATTTACATGGCAACATACGCACACATACTGTTTGCTTTTATACAATACCAACTAATATACGAGTTAAATATTGTGTTTTGTAGACTCATACTGACATTCAGCCACTCCGAAAATTAACAAAACAAACTATTTCGAAACTATGAGGTCATAAGCGTGCTTAAGAAATTAATGGTGAGAACATTAACGCAGCGGATTGACTAATTCATAATAATAATAAGCTAAGCTTAAATTTAGTAAGAATAACTAAGTATTAGGAAGTTCTATGCTATAAAAACTAACCAAGCAAAAGAGTGATTTCCGAATGTATCTATTATGCTTAAGAAATCAAATAAACGCTACATGGTGTACATTTTCACGCCACGAATATAGGACGAGACTGTAGTACTTTAATGGTTTGTTTTGACTAAAGACATAAAAGTTTTTAGTGACGCGTTCAAATATTTTGACGCGTAGATTTTTCGAGCTTAACATGAATGAGAAAGAAGAAGCATAACAAACAAAAACAAAGTCTGTTATGTCTCGAAAGGGGGCCAAACAGTCTAATATGAAATTTACCTACCCTAGTCACATAATTTGTTTTGAGTAAAAGCTTATTTTTGTTGAAATCTACTCAACTTGAAGCTTGAAAAAAAAGAATCCACTCAAAGCTGATAAGAAATGAAATTCATATTCTGCTGGCGTCATTTTAATGTTGATAGCCAAAGTATCTAGTATAATTATTTGAGTAAGTTTCTTTTATTTTAGTTTAGCATTGTAGTCGGCAGTTTGTATGCCGAATGAAGTCATCATTTGAAAATATACAAAATTTATATTTTTATGAGGAATAAAAAACACAAAAATAGCGTCTACAATATTTCTAATCAAAGCAAATTAATCACAAGTTGAATTTAGTTAAGAAATGCCCCGAACTTTATCTTATTTTCAGAATTGTTGTTAAAAATTTTGTTACTTCGATTTCTTATCTTAATATCGAATGTTGTTGTCAAAGTACATATTTAATACCAAAAGATCTATGTATACAAATATTATGAAGGCATTAAAATATTTACTTTATGAAAAAACAAAACATAACAAGAAAGAATGCTACAGCTCGACTTTCAGATACGCTGTACTTGTTTGAGTCACAAATTTGTAAGAAAACTATTATTCGATTGGAATACATGTGAAATGTTTTATTAGAATTGAGGAATATACACAATTTTGGGTATCTTGTACCTCCATGGAACCTACAATTTTTATGCGGTAGAATTTCCTATTTGGATTTGAGTGGAATATTTTATTGGAATTTGTATAAGATACTCCATAGCTACAGTAAACCCACAAAAGGCCGCGGAAGACCGCGGAGGACAGATTTTTAAGGGGGCTATATGGACTTACATATATTCAATATTTCATTAGAAAAAAAGTAAGAAAATTATAGTCAAACGTAACCTGTAAGAGGCCCTGTATCAGTACAGGTCACCGTTCGAAGTAGCTCCCGATTATGGAAACTCAAATCGGTATCCAGGGAACAATGGTATCCAGGGAACAGGGGAGAATGGGGTCTCAAAATTAAAAGTATTTTGCTCCTCTCACTTACCACTGTACGAATAAGTACCTTTATATGTATGAAAAGAAAAGGGAGGACGGAAGCAACATTGGTTGTCAAAAAAACAAAATAAAATAAATTTGTAAAATTCCGGAGAAGTCCTAGTCGAATGCAAAAAGCATGAAGTCTCTAACTATAACCGTATCCGAAAATCTTTCGTTCATACAGACGGACATACGTATATGGTTATATCGACTCCTTCATCACTCCTGACCATACTTTGGGGGTCTTCAACCATTATTTTTACCTGTATACATACATTCGCACAAAACCAATATTCTTTTGTACCTTCGGTACAGGGCCAAATAAGTAAGATACAACAAATTTGTTTTTTTAGTTAAAATAAGCAGAAAAACAAAGTTTTTTCAATCAAAAACTCAAAAAGGACTTGCAGATTTTCATGGATATTACCCCTTAGTAAGGGGTTGACAAGTTCGATTTTTTCGAAAATCAAGGCTTTATTGTGAAAAAAATGGTTATACATTCAATGTTCAAAATATTGTCCATCGGAAGCTATGACGTTTGTCCATCTTTCTGGCAGTTTGTGGATTCCATCCCAAAAGAACTTCTCCGGCTGCTCGACCAAGAACGAATCGAGCAAATTTTTGATACTCTATTTGAAGAGAAACGTATTCCGTTGAGGGCATTTTGCATTGATCTGAACATAGTAGTAAACAGAAGGGTCTATGTCTGGGCTATAAGGCGGGTGAGGTAGAACTTCCCACCCACTGTTTTCCAAATAGTTTTTAAGCCTGCAACATGTGGCTGAGCGTTGTCATGATGAATTCGTGTCTGGTCGCATATTCTCGACGTTTTCCGCGATCGCTCTTTTCAAACGAATCAATTGTGTTCGGTTGAGCTTCCCTCTGGTCGTCTGACCCGATTTCAAGAGCTCAGAATACAACACAGTCTTGTGATCCCTCCAAATACAGAGCATTACCTTGGCGCCATTGCTATGCTGTGGATGTTGATGGTCGGTCGGGCTTCACATACTATTTCCATATCCATTTTTCATCACCAGTGACAATCCGCAGCAAAAACGACTTTTTTTTGTGACGTTGAAGCAACATTTCTGACATGCAGTGTCGGCGTTCGATGTCTTTAGGTTTCAAGTCATACGGCACCCTATTTCCAAGCTTCTGGATGTATCCCAGTGCTTTTAAATGTCTAAAAAAGGTTGCATGATCAACTCCCAAAGCTTTTGAGTTTATCGATCAATGCTTCCAATTCTTCATCTTCAAATCTTTTTGGCTCTTCGGATCGTTCTTCGTCTTCTAAGTCGAAATTTCTACTTTTCAACTGTGCATGGTCATCAAAAATTTCCTTTAAAATACGATGACTTTCAGTACAACTTTTCTTCCTGTTACAATAATGAAGAAGAACTCCCCGCAAAACCACTTTGTAAGAAATTGTTGTTTACGCTTCAACCAAATGACATATACTAAAAAATACCCGTAATGACAGTAGCTTCCAAATGAATATAGTCAAGGATGAACATGACGCGAAGTAATACTAGTAACACCACCTCTTAGAAAACCACACGAATTACTACATACACCCAATAAATTTTAAAATTTCAAGATATCAAAATTTTTTGACTATCTATCTTTTATAGTCTTCAAGTTGTTGTTGTTAGATGCCAGACAGACAGACAAACCTATATCGGCTTGACTTTTTGAAGGAGGACCCCCACTTCAAGTGGTCCTATTTAAAACTTGATGGAATATTTTTTTAGGACTGACGCTAGGTACAGACTTGTATGGAGACTACTCTTTCCAGTGGTCCAATGTGTGCCTATATTGAAAATTTTAAAATAATTAATGTCCCAAATTTGATGATTCTGACAAAATTAACAAAAACAACACAATTTTTTCTTTCAAATACTTTAAAAGAGAAATAGGTTCTATGATAATTGTTAACCCCCACTTATAGAAGAAAATTTGGTACGTACATGGCATACACATTATATGAAGAAGACATGGAAGCATCTGAATCTCTAATAGGTTACAAATACCTATGGTTCATACGGCCAGCAAGAAAGACCGAGAAAGAGACAAGTCTATATAGACTTGACTTTTGATACTGAACATGAACATTTTATGATCTGTCCCGCCACCTTTTGCCAGTGTTACAAACACATGCACAAATTTAATATACCCTTTTATACAACACGCAAAGGCTATACAACAAATTTACTCAAATAAGTTGTGCGCGCGCTGAGTGGCCAAAGAAATTTACTCAAAATAAAAAATCAGCCACTGAAAACACTCAAAACAGACGCAGTTCATGGAATTTGTATACAGAAATCAAACAGTTGAGCATTGGCAGCGTCTACGTTTGGAACAAACACTTATAAATCGGTTCTCAGTTGTGTTGTAAAAATATTTAAAAAATAAAACAAAAAATCTAAAACAATTTTTTAATAAATTTGCATTAAATTAAAAATATTTAAAAGTAAGTTTTTATTGTGTTTTTGAAGTTTGCAATAATATTTCTATTAAAACGGTCAAGCTTTTGGCTCCAGGTATACATACATGCAGCATCCTTGTACGTTATTAAGTTCTTTTTTTTTATAAACAAAAGAAAATGCGCCAAAAGCGCGCGCGACCTGTTTTAGTTACAAATTTCAATAGAAACCTTATACAATTGTCCCTGAATGTGCTACGCATAGATATTCAAGGAGAAGTTTTATTGTTTGAAATGAAAATACATAGCATCCTTCTGTTTGCATAGTACACTTCCTTATTGCGTTATATGTACTTCTATGCGTGTATATAAGCCTATGTCCTGGCATTAATCATAATGAAACATGCGCACTTTCGCTTGCCTCGGCACTGGCTTATAACACTCATATGTATAGTTTCTGGTATGATGTCATCTGCGTGCTCTGCCACAGCGCCCAGTTGCGTGTTTTTCTTAATATTCTTAATATCGAGTGGGGTAATGCTTTGTATGGTTCATATTATGTGTGTATATATAGGCACTGACCCCACTTTGTTTGGCGTTCTTTTGTTTTTTTTTGTGTTTTTTTGCCTATGTCGCATTTTACTTCCTGTTTGCGCTTGTTTAGCGTGCTTTGATCCAATTTTAAGCCAGAACATAGACGACAGCTATGTAGGGGATTTGAAAAAATAAATGAAAAATATTAATAAATTTTTGTATTACAATTGAGTGAGGCACACTCTTTCCAGTGCTCCCTTAAATGCTTTTTGCATTTTCAAATTGAAATAATTTTTATGCCTCTGTGCTGAATCTAATTATAGCATCTTTTCTGTAGGGGCCTCATTGTTGTGATTTTTATTGTGTTTGTATATACAGCTTGACCTATATTTTTTGCATTGTTGTTTGCAAAGGGAGAAAGAGGTTGAGGTAGGTTGCTATGCGTCTTATAGGCATAATGTTTCTTTGTACGGAATATTATAAAAATATTTTCTATGAGCTCATGTCTGACTTTTTTTCTAAAATAAAATTTTCTGCAGCTAAATGTGTCTGTAAACTAAGAAATTTTTGTTCAGTCTGCTGATTTAAGTTTAAATATTTTCTTATTTTTTATGCTTCAGCATCTTTCCTACTGGGCTTAAAATCCAACAATAATAATTTATTTTAAACTGGTTTATTATAGTGTATATAAATAATATTTTAGTTCCATTCAATGACTAAGTCAATTAACTAATTTTTCAATTTAGAATTAACTGATCGATATAACGTATTTGAAACGGGTATAGGAGAGATTAATTTTCATGTTCATACTGACAGCCGGGCATTTGGCCATAGGGGAGCAGCTCATAGTAGATGATTCCCTGCCAATCCCACAAAACACACAGCAAAACCTTCCTGACCGTCAATCCGGGCTTGGCAACCGCTTGAGCCGCTTCGCCACTCTTCACCCTAGTTGTCGTAAGTGACCCACTTTTCATCACCAGTAACAATTCGCTTCAGAAACGGATCGATTTTGTTGCGATTGGTCTATAAGGTTTTTTTTTTGGTATGAAGTCGTGTGACACCCAAATATCGAGTTTTTTTGTGTAGCCATGCCTCTTCAAATGCCTTTAACTGCTATTCAGCTCCCGGGGAATGGTACGGCTGCTACTATGGCGGTCTATCTCGATCACTTTCTTGATTTTATCGACTTCTTCGACGACAGGTCTTCCGGAGGGTGGTGTATCTTCCACTTCCTCCACACCAGAACGGAATCGACCACTGTTGTGCTACGCGAATTGAACAAGTAGCGGCCCCGTTAACATCACCAATTTGTTTGACCGCTTGCGATAAGTTTTTGCCTTTCAGGTAGTAAAAATTTAAAAAAGTCGAATTTCGTCCTTCCATGTTCTTAACTGAATTGTCCAAGCGCATAGGCCGATGGGAAAAATTTTAAAATAAACTTGTGAAATTCCGGAGAAGTCCTAGTTGAATGCAAAAAACACGAAGTCTCTATCTATTACAGTTTCCGAGATCTTTTCCTTCATACAGACGGATAGACGGACATGGCTATATCGACTTCTCTATCAATCCTGACCATAATGGGGGTAACTTTGGGGGTCTCCGACCATTATTTCTACCTGCACAAAACCAATAGGCTCTTGTACCTTCGGTATAGGGCCTAAGAATCCATTTAATGATATTGCACAGTCGAAGAATGAAAGTGCGTGAGTCTCATCTCATCTGAGGGGGTATATTATATTTTACAAGAATATTTGTACATGAAAAAGCTTTACGCGCTCACACTCGACCATAAACAGAACCATGAGACCAATTCGAAGAAGTGTTTGGCGATGTTCAGCAGCAATTTGAACGTTTTTTGTTCCATTTTGTAACCGTAGATAAAACATGGGTCCATGACACCACACCAAAGATCAAAGAACAATCAAAATAGAGGGTTTCTTTGGATGAACGTGCACCAAAGAAGGCTAAACACTTCTGGGATATAATTCGCACCGATTACCTTGAAAAGAGTAAATAAATCACCGACGAATTTTAATTAGAATTTTTGGAGGTTTCGATATTTATTTGAAGCATAAATGACCGCACTTGGCAAAAAAGTGCTTCACTACATGCATCGGACAATGCATTAGGGACTCGTGTGTAGTTACCAAGGTAAAAATGCATAAATTGGACTACAAACTGCTACCCCATCCAGCATATTCTTCAGATTCAGTATCATGTGACTAGTTTCTGTTTCTTAACCTGTAGATATGGCTGGACGGTACGATATTTGGGTCGTATAAAGAGGTTATTATACTATTTGGAAAGAATAAAAAAAAATTGGAAATACTCTAGACTAAATGTTTCGAGGAGACTAACTAACTTAAATAGTCTTCAACCGTCGTTCGGTCATGGCTGCGTTCAGGACGGTACGCCAGATTCTGTTATCATGTGCGCGCTGGCGCCCATTGTTTTTAATGCCAAGTCTGGAGTGATCTATCCATACCTGATCATTCCAACTCATGATCGGTCGTCCTCCAATTAAGTTTGGGATACTTCATCCATTCGAAAGTGTGTGCAAGTGCAGCCGCTGGAGTTTTATAGATTATGGACTATGTCAACCTCTTTGAATAACTTATATAGCTCACGGTTCATATGGCACCTAAGCTCGTCGCCGACTAGGACCAAAAAAAATTCGGAGAATCTTCCTCTCAAAGACTTGAAGCGCTGTTTTATTTTACGCAATACAGTAGCTCCGGGAGTATCAGCGTCATAAAGATCTTGAAACGCATCGCCCTGCCTGAAACCTCTTTTGCCATCAAAGGGGTCGGAGAGGTTTTTCCCCACCCTGAAAATGCTTTGTGTAATTGATAGCGTTATCATGCAAAGACGAACGATCTCTGCCGGGATACCTACTGCAGGCAGGTTTTCGAAACACTTCGTTCGTATCGGCTTATCGAAAGCGGCTTTATAATCGACAAATGGATGGTGTGTCTCTTTGTTAAACTCACGGGTCTTTTCCAAAATTTGGCGTAATGTGAATATTTGGTCACTGGTCGATATTTTCCTATCAGTGAATCTGTATATGGCTTCAGCCTATTACACAATACGCGCGACAGAATCTTATAATCAAACCACCCCCATATTTATGTTGCGAGGCATGTACAAATTTCGGTTAAGCCGACGCCTACTTTCAATTTTTGTGTAGAACATTTTTTTATAAATCTGCATAGAATTTGCAATCTTGATGCTCATTGAACACCAATTGTGCTGCGTGATTCAGAAACAATTAATTTGCAGATACCTTTTGCTCTAGGGTGAATGTGTAAAGTTGCTACTTGTGAACAAAAGTTCACTAAATCACAACAAATCATATCACGATCAAACTTTATTAATTTCACAATCAATTCGCTGCCAATCGAAGCTGTCTCAAAAGCGCGCGATCTTCATAAATTTGCAGTAAATTACTGAAAATTTAATGTTCGTCATGCACGCCTTAAAATAATTTATTAAACTATGCCATTCGTTGCAAATACTTAAATGCAGATTGATCTTTTTTTTTTTCTTGGTTGCATGATGTTGTTTAAACAGTTTTGTGGCAAGTCGTGTAAACAAGCATAATCGACAGTAAATAAAACTTGCGCATTTATTGGCAAAGGCAATTAATTATGGCGCTTGTTAAACAGAGACCTAAAAAAGGATATTTAAGCCGATTGCCAACCAAAAAAAAAAAAAAACAGAAACTAAAAAGGTAGCAGTTGCATACGAAACATGGCATGATTTATGAAGCCGTTTATTTAAACACTATAAGCCAATTGGAACCGGTCTGTTCAGCAGGCTGGGCACAGTCAACTATAATTATAATAAAAATATTAGCCATGCACCTATTATTGATATATTTATGTGCTTGATAGTTCAAATCAAATGCTTCATTGCATTTGGATTAATATGTAGTTGGGTGGGTGTACTGTTTGACCTTCATCGCTAAAAAAATTTGCAAAATAATAGAACAGCCAGCATCACACCCATAAGCCGCTCGGCACTACTTTATCATAAAAATAAGTGACATCAAGCGTGACAAAACAGCTAAAGCGCTCGAAATTAGATTTTTCCTGCTGCTATATACATTTTAGGTATAAGCTTGAATGAGTATATAATGTATACAATGTACAAAGGTTTCAAAAACAAAAATTATGTCATCCTCAATGCGCACAGTTTGTGGTTAAATTTCGAGTATATTTGCACAAGTTTCAATTACAAATGGTTTGAGTTATATTTCTATATAGTATATAGGGTGGTGACTGCGCTTCAACGTGACGTTTTTTTTGGCGTTAAACATATTGTTTTACATTTTACAAATTGTGTAAAATTCTAATCAATATTTTAGTGGTTCGCCATAAATGTCTTGATATGCTATAATCATATAATATATATATGTATTCTTAAATATATTACTCATACGCAGTGTTTGGCGGCGCTTTATAGACTAGACTCGCTGATTGCTGCTGTCACAATTAAACGCCAATTAAGCATTGAATTCTTTTAAAAAAAAAATAAATAAAAATATAAATTACGTGCCTCAAATAAATTAACGTTTCATACAAAATGCCTAGTCAACTGCCTAAAGTTGTACTGAAAAAAAAACAAAATAACGAAAGAAAAAACTTGCCTACTAATTAATGATGAAATACTGCCTTATTTCATATATTTATATATAGACGTATTTTAGTTATGCTATACTAGACATTTCCGCAGTCAGCTCACCCGCTGTGCGTCTGGTAATTGGAAACCATTAATAAGTTGTAAAGTAAAATCCGCATAGCCAGTTGAAGTTAAAAGAAAACCACAGAATAGTCTCAAACCAGAAAAGTCAAAGAAACCGAGTTATAAGCTGCTTTTTTTCTTGTATTTAAACCCGTCGACCAGTGTCATTTGTCGAGACGTAAAACATTTATAAAACTTATTTTATTTTATGTTCTGCTATTTCTTAAAAAAAAAAATATAAAAAAAACATTAAGCCATATGTTGCCTTAAGGAAAGCGTGGCGTGCTGACGTCCGAAACACGTTGAAATTATTTTTAATTGAGTTTTGCCAAATTTGTAGAAATTTTAGTATTTGGCGATTTTATTGAAAGATATGCATATAAAATTTATGAGTTATGAATGGGATTAAAAATTTGAATATATTTTTTTGATATTTTAATAAATAGCAAATTCTTTTTAAAGCATAAAATCCAACAATTATATATAATATTTTATAGGGCATATTAAGTTTGTGCAAATATATGTACAAGGCAAATGTTAATGAAGTCGAATATATAATGTGTATATATTCTTCTTCGGCAACGAAAGTTGTGAAAATTTAGATATACCCTGTATGAGCAACGAAAACAGTGGGTCTATGAAAGAAAGAACCTTCAAGTTTGCATATTTAGATTCTCCTATTCCGACTTGTACTCAATGTACGTGCTAGCCGTCACTGTCTAAGTGGGGATTTTGCCTACGAGAATAGTTTAATAAGTCAGAGACTCTTTGAATAAAATATATAACATATTTTCGGCGAATAAGTTTTAATTTGTCAATATACTCTACTTTAAGCTCGATACATTTGTTTCGTTTTTAGTGTTCTCCCATTTGTTATATTCATTCAAATAATTAGTGTTCTCAAGGACCTAAAAATAGGTGATTGTTTCTGTGATGAGTTCTTCATTACCGCCCAACCATTTCTTCAGAATTAGAAATAGAGAATATGCAGCATAGGATACCCATTAGTAGCTTATTTATGGAGTAAATACCCACATGTGCACCCGTTCATTGTTTTGATGGAACAGCAATCCATTATTAGAGAAATCCATTGTTTTAATAGTACTTTGATCTCTGAATTGGAGTCAGGGATCCTTGTTTAATCAACTGTAATAAAACGGCGTAAAAACTCGTTCGAATGTTTGGCTGAATATTGGCAAAAACTATTTTAAAGCAGTCACGCCGTTGCACTTATGATTGAGTGTGAGCAGTCGCAACACCCATCGCACTGGTAGCTTTTTAATGTGCTTAGTTAATATGCGTAAGCCTAAGCCAACTCAGGAACTTTCATTCTTTGATCGTACAATATTTTTTCATGGATTTTATGGATTTCTGGCGTGGTGCTCACTTTTGAGCAACCAGAATGTTCGGCTTCAATTCTGCCGATACGCTCACATCGGAATGGTTACAGAAGTGTTTCAATCTAAACCAAGTCTAAAGATTACAATGTGTAAATGTTCCCATATAAATAAACATTAATAAAAAAAGAGAAAAACGCTGCAGTTGACTGTGCGGTCCATTTTGAGATATCTTTTACCCTCTTGAACCAACATTTCTGTGTTGGATATATTCCTATGTAGAGCCGCGTAGGGTATTTAATTGGAATTAGTATAAGATAGAGAAGATTGTTTTGAGCTAAACTCACAATACAACAAATTTTACTATTACTCCTTCTAGTTGTCCGATATGGAACTGCATAGAATATTTCATTAGAATTAAAGATACATCAAATTGAACATTTCTATATAAAATAACAAAAAAAGAGTAAATTTTTATAACAAAAATCAAATAATAAGAGACAGAATTTTATGAGTACTACCCCTTAAACAGGGGTTAGCACAATAAAACCTATCTGAAGAGGGAGTAGGGTACATTAAATATCCAAGCTTGAATTCCCTATCTTTCATATTTTCCAGACAGACGGGTCTATATTTTTTTTATATAACTTGGGTGAACTTTATTTGCAATCTATCTATATAGGACAATTAGGAAATTGTAACGAAAACAGTTGACAATGTATTGGCGGAGCCATTGTGGCGGACAAATAAAAGGGTGTTTGGGATATGAGGAAACGACAAGGAAGTATAAAAAAATGTTTTGTAGCATCTCATGAGGGTGATACATTTAGCGCCTTCTAGTAGAGGAGCTGTTATCAAGTATGTTGATGGTAAGGGTGTTGGTGTGCCTATTGAGTCGATTTAGGTAGCAGCTGCTTAGTCTTATAACTTTCTGGTGAACTCAGGGCACGCCGAGTTTTTCGCGGAGCTCTTATTTGGAATCTTTGAATAATAATGCAGTTGCTTCTGTTGGCAGTGCCCTACATTTCGTAGATTTCGTAGGCTCATATAGGTTTTATTATTGCTTTGTTAACTAGAAGCTTGCCCCTCAGGCAGAGAATTGAACTTCGACCGATCAACCATAAATGCTTTTGTAACCTTTCGTTGAGTTGAGTCCTTTTGGTAAGCAGATGATGCTGCCATGTTTTCGTTCTATCCATGCACCATGCCCAGATGCTTGGCTTAAGTCAAGTATTCGTGGTGTCGAAATGCTTTTGAAGGATGACTGAAGTTTCCTGTGGGGAGACGACGGATGTCATAAAACAGTGTGGTCGGCATACATAGCGTCCAGCTGCTTATCTTCCTCGATGAACGGCATGTCGGCTGCATAGAGCGTATAGAGGAAGGGTTCAAGTACTCCTTCCTGTGGAACTCCAGCTCTTATTTATTTTATTTCAGAACTTTCTTACATAGAAGTTTCTGTGCTCAAAGTAGGACCTGACGAAGTGGCAGTACGGTGCTGGCAGAGTCGAAGGCTTTACGTCCAGAAAACTTTTTCACTTAAAATGCCTTCAGTATCCTCTCGAGTAGTTATGTCTACATTAACATGATTTTTTGTAGTTAGCCATCTCTTTTAGTGGCCCGAATTCGAACCTTATTGAATTTTTTATAAGGGTTTACATTAAATACACTGAATTCGATATTTCTTGCAGAATTAACTACAACAACATCCTTTTTTCATACAAAAAGCCTTAAAGTTTGGACTGTATTGTATGGGGAACAGATTTGGTTCTAAATATAATATTTTCTAAAGGTTAATGTGAAGTAGAACAAATTTATCAATCATATATAACTTTGTGGGATATGCCTCGCCTCTTTTTATATGGGAATTTTTATCCCCGTGCCATGTGGACTTATGTAGAATATAAAATATATAAATATAGAATATAAATCTGGACATTTATGGAACATAGAGATAGGTCTATCGACCCGACTTTTGACTTGACTTTTAATGAAGAATCTATATATCTATACTAATATTATGAAGAGGTATGAATTGTATTTTTGTAACGAATAAACTCAAAAACTAATGCGCCAACTTCAAAAACCCTTTCACCATTAGAATGATACATTACCCCTGAGTAGTATTGGCTGCATTTATTTCAAATCGGATGGTGTTGATACATTAATGACATCAAGAGCTTTAACTATTATGGGAACAATCTCTAATCATACTTGATGAAAATTGACATGGAATCATTATTTTGTCTGACTTTTATTATGTCCATGATTCGGAGACGTTGTTCAAACGATCCAAATAGTTTTAGTATTATTTGTGGTGAATATATTGCAATGAAGACAAACCATGGGGGCCGAAGACTGTATACCAATATTGTGTTGTATATTTACGACAATGGTGAAGTGGAAAAAGATGCACTCTTGAATTCAGGACATCGTCAAATCGGAGCTAGTGCCCATACCCGACATTTCTTTCTGCTCAACGACTTCATATACAATGTGATGAACTACCTGTGCCAGTACCATCGACATTATCACCTTATATTCAGTCAAAAAATATGAAAATTTAAAAAGAAAACGATGTAGGTAGCTCTTTGGATTTCACACCTAGTCAAGTAACAGATCCTGAAATGGTTTCGTAATGGATTTAAACCTATCGAAAGAGTTTCATAATATTTTGGCTTTCCGTGTGAAGGAGAAAAATGTGTTTATCGAACATATTTCCTGAGTTACATGCAGACAAGTTTAAAGCGGGTATGTTTGATGGCCCACAGAATTGACAGTTCATCATTTTTCGAATCTATGAATGAGCTCGAAAGGAGAACACGAAAATGTTTGTATAAGCCAAAATTTTCTAGGGAATTGTTAATCAGCGCACAACACGAGCCCACTTAAGCCAGATATTTACTTTAAATGGACAACAACTGAAAATGTTGCCCATTATTTTAACACTTTTTTAATTTAAATTTTTTTAATATTAAAGTAATCCAATTTCCATATATTTTTTGATTAAAAGTAAAGGCCTTTGGCCTATTACAAAATTGAATTTGAGCTTCTTTTGTTTGTGCGTATCATCTGACTTAATTATAAGAGAAATTTAGCTTCGTCTAAACTAAGCGTATAAACGAATGAGGCTAGTGAGCCACTCCAACACATGAACCACTACACTCCAGCTCAACCTAGTTACTATGTCTTCAGTAGTTATTCAACTACTCTAATTCCAATTTTAAATGTATCCAAATGGAGGCATTGTCTTGTTTTGTAATGAGAAATAACACTTTGGAAGCTGTTTGTCTATATACGCATTAGTTTTGTCCATTTTGTATTGCAAACCAATTCCACTTCGCAGCTTCATGATAAATAGCGTTCAGCTAATTAGATTTTTAAATATATTTATATATACATATATAAAGGTTAGTTAAGATCGCCACAGAAAAAAGCTTGCTGCGAAGCAAAAAGCTTTCCATAATGGATTTGACACACTGAAATTTCATTGCATCGAGTGAGTTTTCGATTAGTTGTTGAGTGTTTCTGTGCTGTGCGGTACGATATGGCTTTGTTTGCTTGGACGCTATGATATCATGCATATATAAAAATATATATAAATAAATAATTCTATGAAACAATCAGTAGCAAAACAACAACACTGTACAAATAGTATGAAAAGGCGTAACAATTTGATATAAAATATAGATTGAAGTTAGTTAAAGTTGCTGTGGACAGAGTAACAAAGTATCTGATTGAAGGCAAAATGCTTATAAGCGTTGTCACACACAGGTGAGCGTAAATTACGCTGTAGAGAACTTTAGCAGCCGGCAAGTATGTAGGAAAGGGGATTTCAAATCGAATTGCGTGCCATAAATACTTAATACATAAAACAAAAATAATCAAAAGTTTACCTTGAACTTCAAAAGTCTCGACTAACATATGTTAAAAATAATTGTTTTCTACTTTCTCCTGCCACACAGAACCAGCATGTCTGATAACGCAGAAACAAATGGCGCCGCTGCTGCTGCCGCTAGTGAGGCACCCGCTGCAGAATTGGCGGAAATGGCACTCGAGGATACACCGAAAGTTACTTTCTCGGATCAATTTAAGGCATTCTCAAAGTTCGGCGATATAAAGTCGGATGGCAAGCTTATAACATTGTCGCAAAGCGATAAATGGATGAAACAGGCTAAGGTCATCGATAAGAAAATCACCACCACCGATACTGGCATACACTTCAAGAAGTTCAAGGCCATGAAAATCTCACTGGCTGATTATAATAAGTTTCTCGATGATTTGGCTAAGACGAAAAAGGTTGAGCTGGCTGAGATTAAGCAGAAGCTGGCCGGTTGTGGTGCACCTGGTGTGCCGCAAGTATCTGTAAGTATTGAATTCTTATTTTATTTATCAAGTTTTGTATACTAATTTATATACAACTTACACACACTTTTAGGCTGGTAAAGCTGCCGCTGCTGTTGATCGTCTGACGGACACCAGCAAATATACAGGATCTCATAAGGAGCGCTTCGATGCCACTGGCAAGGGCAAAGGTATTGCTGGACGCAAGAATTTAGTCGATCAATCGGGCTATGTTTCCGGTTATCAACATAAGGATACCTATGATGGTTCACATTAGAAGCTTTTATATAAGGCATATTAATATTAAGGGCACAAAAGTGTTTTTCTGACTTAGTTTTCGAGACATTTTTTAATATAAAACTTAAACAGAATAATTTCTATTTCCGGCAACACTTAGTACCATACATATGGTCTATGTGTTGCCTCAAATATCGAGCCTAGCGTTGCAATCAAAAGGAACTTTATCTGTATTATTATGGGTACTAGTATACTTCTCTAATAATTAAATATTATTTCATTTGTGTGCATTCTTTTAGCTGTCTAAGTTGTGTGATAATTTAAGTGCTTAAATAAATCTTTATTTAAATTTCAACTTTTAGTTTTTATTTAATATTTATTTATTTAAATTTTTTTTTTTTTAAAGTTTAGGCACAACTTTTGGAAGCAAGTTTTTTCATACAAAAACAAATATTTACAATGCAAAAAAGTTCAAAAATCATGTCATCATGTTTATCGATATAATAAATGTTTTCTAAAATATATATATATATATATGGAATTTATGGCATTTATATGGCAGCTTATATACAGTCATATATACATACATGTATACAAAAAAAAAAAATTTTGATCTATGTATAAGAAATGAAATGTTAAAATTTCATATAAACTTTGCTTGATATTTAAAAATAAAGAATGATCTATAAATGTGAATTATGTTTTCCTATATAAAGCAAATATTTAAAAAATAGTATGAGAGAGGCGTGTTATAGTTGCGGTGCTTAACTATATGATAAACATCGAACTTCCATGTTAATTTCGATGAATTGTAGTGGCTGGGAGAGAGTTAGACTTGCTCTTCATCTGATGCTAAGTTGAGGTGTCTGTGGATGGTGTAGTTGCGGAAGAATCGAGGAAATCCAGTGATGAGCTTGGTTCTGCAGCCTCTGCACCTTTAGTAGATTCATCATTGAAACACTTCTCCACAGATCCATACCGTAAAACCAAATTGGAGTAATTATATTGGCAATTATGGAGCCTGCTTCTGCTACACAGGAGGCATTTCATATTGCGCACCCTGCACCAAAACGTTACCACCTGAGTTAAACTAGATTAGAGTGTAGGTAGATGACCTTAACTGGCTGTTCCAAGAGTGTGTCGTTGATATGCACAGGCTGGGGCTGAAGCTCATGTTACAGTTGCATGCATACATCATCTGCATATGAGTCCAAGAGTAGGTATATTTCTGGAGCTCAAGACGGGTATGCCTGCTGCAAATAAACTGAACAAAAATAAGGGCCGAGGACGCTTCCTTGTGGCACTCCAGCAATTGTTGGGTGAGAGGAGGATAGAATCGTCTAGCCTTGGACTCCGAAGGAACCTTCAATTGGGATCGTATCAAGACAAATTTGGGCGAATGCAGTTTTTCCTTTACCTTTACAGGAGGCCTCGATTGAATGACTGCTCAATATCCACGAAGTTGCTATTTCTTCGGGCCGAGTGCTAGCAATATGTGCTCGTTGACTCTGTGGAGTTGTTCTACGGTGCCATGGCCATTCTACGGAGCGGAAGCTGAACTGATGGTTTGATATCAGGCTCCGGGACTCCGCAATGGTCGCAAGCCTAGCAATGACCAGTCTGTCCTAAACCTTCGAGATCAAAGGCAGGAGACAAATCGGCGGTAAGATTTTGAGTCCACATTAATATGACTGCTAGCTTCCATACCGCAAGCTCAATATGGCATCGGAAATCGACATCATAATGAGGATAGAACTCTCCGACAGCGCCTTCAACGTGCGGTTATAGATTGAAAAGGAGAGGCTCGTAGCATCTGCCTCTCTTTCTGATACTAACTCAAACTACATCAAACTGCATCAGTTGCCGAGATCGTTGTTGATGGGAGCAAGTCGAATGGGATGTCACCTAATGTTTCTAGTTGCCTCCCATTTGCAAAAGTTGGCGTATGATTCACTGCCCATGTATTCCAGCATATTGTCGAATATCTGGGTGCGTTGCTGTTTTAGCACATACTTCTTGGCGTTGTTTGCACAGCTGATGGAACAGTATAAATTGTCCAGCGGGATTGGAGCTGGATCTCTGGGCTTTGACGAGGCTGCGAAAATGTTTTCAGAGAAGAGTTATATTGTTCTGATAAATTGCATTGTTCAGGCGAATTTTGAAGAGTTCTATGTTCGTACTCCGGTTAATTAGCCTAATTTCGTGGGGATAACTTATGGCAGCGGTGTCGAGAGTGACATTTAGCGGTAAATGATCAGAGTTGAGGACTTTTTCTTGGGAGATCTGAAGCTTCCAGTGCGGAATTCCTTTGTAGATACCAAAGTCGATACAAGTAGAGCGTTGGTCTGCCTTTCGGATGTATTTGCGCTGAAGTCACTTGTGCAAAGTCCAACAGATAAATGCCTCTTATGATGCCTCTGATGGAGCCCCAGACTGGGTGGTATGCGTTTCATTTCCTGGCGTTTAGGCTTTTGGAGTTTAGGCAACGCAATGCATTAGATCAGTAGATGTAACTACTCCCTTCTTATTCTATTCCAATCACTATAATAGTCTTAGCCAGTTGGACAAAGGACGATCAGACCGGCGTTCTTGGGAAGTGTTGTAGGTCATTCTTTATTCGATTGTATAGTAGTAAAAAGCAAAGATTTTAATAGACTTTGTGCCACATAATTGTGTCTCGGTGAGAAGTATAATATATTTCCCGTCCATCTGCACATCGCGCAGTTGATTGGTTCGCCTTTTGCTTTCCAACACATGATTTTGAGCTGTTCGGAAGTGATTTTTGAGTACGCGCGGCAAGTAGTTCCACCATTTGGGACTGCATGCATATCATCTCTTCTAGCATTATTGAAGGCCGGCTCACTTTTTCGTTTAGCGATTAAAAAGAGGTGATTAAATCGATTAAATCCCTTGTGGCAAATTGCGTGTCACTGAGTGCTGCTGTTGAATTGCCGACGCTCTATGCCTGTAGATATTTTTTTGTTGTTGTCGCTGATGATGCTGAGGAGGCCGCTGAGGTTGTTATTGTGGTGACTGTTGAGTTGCTGTTGTACCAAAATAGCCAACAGTAGGCCATCCATATCGCATGGAGTGATATCCACCAGCAATCTGTACCAGACATTTCTGCGCCAAGGTCCATTTGAGACAGAACTTTGACGTGCCCCCATCAGTGGGCACTTCACGATTAGGGGGAGGCAATTGCTGGATACGCTCTTGCCAAGGAGCCTTAAACATTCGGTGGTTTAAAGAATTTTTTTTGGCAGTAGATTATTTATAATCTAGATAATCAATGCAGCACCTTTCCTCCAGTTTCAACAGTCTGAATATACTTAAGCTTCGCAGCTTAACGTACAGATTTGAACTAACGTTAAAGGAACTCTGATTCATAAGGAGTTATAGATATCTGTTGTACGGAAATTCGAAGTTAATGCATTAATCTGGTTAGTTTATATAAAATGTTGTGCGTCATAAAAACTTTTTATTTTGTTTATTCTCGCATATTGAAGAAGATAGGGAAAAGTGAAAATAGACTTTTTCAAGTTCATGATAGTACATCCCCAATTGTTATAGTCGCCTATATCTAGGATTCCAGTACTAAAGAACGAGCTTGGTTAAATCGAAATGTTTAATTATATTTATCAAACATAGATCTTTATAGCGTTTCCGAATTCACCTTCATCATATTAAGTTTATGTTGAATGTGCAATAAAACTAAGAGTCTATACACACCCACTATAAAATCAAGTTGCAACAAAGTATTGCGATTCGGATTATTTTTACGCCTCTACAATGCCCAGCAATGATGATTAAGTAATAAAATAATTGAAAAGATATCCATTAGGCTTTAAATTCTAGCGGTTTCTAAACTACTGGCTCCATTGCAGCTGTTTTTTTTTAAAATCATTTCAGAGATTTTTAATTATATTATATCATTTCGTAACAATAAGAAAACAACAACAAAAGCTGTCAACCAAGTCTGGATTAAACGCTAGACTGAGTGCCACCCGCACAGAGCGCGACTGAAATCGATATTTGAAGCAGCTGAATGGATGCTCTCAATAGCGGGAGCTTTGCATAATCTTCTCTAGTCATTGATATGGATTGCAAACGCTTTGTATTTTTTTTATTGAATCGGGAGAATTGTAAAAAAAAAATTAAAAAGTAAAACCAAATGCACTTGGAACTGTAACAAAATTATGAAAAGTATCATATGTCAGCTTCGCTGTACCCGCAGAATATATAAAACGAAGGCAGGTGCATTTGCAGCGCAGTGCATCATTTGTTGAGCAACAAACAACGTGGAGCTGTATCAAATCTGTTGTAAGATCCTAGCAAATAGATCAGTGCAAGTTAGAAAACATCAAAGTGTAAGAAGTCTCGAAAATATACAACTGAACAAGATGGCTTTTCGCGGCAAGAATGCTGTAGTCACTGGTGGCGCCGGCGGCATTGGGCTGCAGGTGGCCAAGCAACTGTTGGCGCATGAGGCAGCGGTATGTAAGATATAAGGCACAGACTACAAATTGGAATAATCATGTGTCTACGTAAACTTTCAGAAAGTAGGCATAATTGACTTGCAGGATAATCTGGAGGAGATTGTTAAGCTACGTGCAGCGCATCCGGCGCAGAGTGTATTGCTCATAAAAATGGATGTGGCCAACAAGAAGGGCATGGAAGCTACTTACGATGAAATAATGAAGAATTTTGGTAGCATTGATATTGTTGTGAATGTAGCGGGCATCTTCAATGATCAGGAGGTGCAGCGTACGCTCTTGGTGAATTTGGTAAGCTGCTGCAAGGAATGTGTTTTAACTTTAGCTAATTTCCTGTTACACTTTCAAATAGGGCGGTATAATTAATTCCAGCTTGGCGGCTCTAAAGCATATGAGCAAAGAGCATGGCGGTAATGGTGGCATAGTATGTAATATGTCCTCAGTTGTCGGTCTTGATCCAATGCTCATCATACCTGTGTATGGTGCAACAAAGGCGGGCGTCATTAATTTTACCAGATGTCTGGGCGTAAGTGCATTGTTTTTTATTTTAAAACTGCAGAAATATTTAAAAATTGGTTTTTAAACTTAACAGAACGATGACATCTATCAACGCAGCGGTGTTAAGTTTGTAACAATATGTCCAGGTGCCACAATGACCGATATGTTTACCAACTTTACGGAGAAGATTCTATTTCCTGAGATGAGCGATGAAACTTATCGCGTTTTGAATCGTCTTAATAAGCAAAGCGCTGCAGATGTTTCACGCTGCATACTCAGCATACTCGAACAAGAGGAGAATGGCACCGTTTATGTCATCGAGGGCAAGCGCGTTTTTCCAATTGAAATAAAACGCTTTTGGCGTGGTATTAACAATGAGATTAAGGATTAGGCGTGCGTGATACAAAAAAACATACAAATTATCTTACTTATGCTATAGCGTTGATGGGACAGAAGGAATATAACCAATTTTTGAATAAAATATATATGTATATTAGCCATATGAAATTAAATTTCCACAACTCAGTTTTTACTTAACCATATTGCTTAATCATCGCGCCAGGTTACAAGCACTTCGTCCGTGCGATAGCGTTGCGTTACAAATGATTCTTCGAAGGGCATACGCGTACCGGAACGATGCATTTCAGCGCCGGCATGCGCAATCATTAGACCATTGTCGATGCAGTAACGTTCATCGGTGGCGAACAGTTTGCCGCCACGCTCCTCGCACATAATGCGCATCATATCCTGCAGCCGTTCATTACAACCAACGCCGCCGACAATGAGTACCTGGAAAATGCAAATTAGAATATATTGCATTCGATGAAAGCGAAAATTGTTTGCACAACTTAAAGGCTTAAAAAAATTCTTCTTCCAATATGGTGGATGATATACTCGTACAAATCCAAACCGGCTATCTTACAGAATACTGCGAACTAAAGGT
Source organism: Leucophenga maculata (assembly GCA_035044805.1). Classification (NCBI taxonomy): domain Eukaryota; kingdom Metazoa; phylum Arthropoda; class Insecta; order Diptera; family Drosophilidae; genus Leucophenga; species Leucophenga maculata. The sequence continues at coordinate 724,278 of JAWNNP010003096.1, forward strand.
ATATTCTCTGTTGGACACACATGGCTACAAACTTTTTTGTTTGAATTCCCAAAGCGGCATTAAGCAGCCTGTCTATTGTGTAATTATATGCTGGCCGGTATATGTAGTCAAGACTGATACTTTTATCAGCACGAAGCATGTAGAGTGGTTAAGCTCCGGAGCTCAAAATTAACATCATTTAAATTTGTTTCTTACAAAACACGGAATGTTTTGTAAGTGCCAAGCACTTCAATATTGAAAAACAACCAAGTGCACTTTTATAGTGATTTCATATTTAGGATCAATCTATAAACGAAGCTCATAACAAGGTTAAGATTCTTGGCTGCGATTGTTCGCCTAAGTTTATAGTTCGAAGGAAGTTCTACATGTGTTTTAGTATCTATTTTTATAGTCGCGTCCTTAGGATGACTCTTTTTAATATAAAAGGATAATTTTTATAGAAAAATAATCGTAAGGGAATATTTTTATGATCACGGCGGTGAAAGTCAATAAGAAATCAAAGGAAGGAACCCTCAAATCTTTACGCTCTGTTTTAATTTTCATATAAGGTGTCTGATACCGCTTTTGGATATTAAAACTTATTGTCAAAATTAATATAAATTTAGGATTGCTCTAAACTAGATCAGAACAAATCATGGTGCAACCTAATGAGCTAGAAAAAGCTATACCTAGTAATAATATATTTACCTCCTTAGATTCACAGTGCGCCATAGCGCGCTCTGTAATCTCCACCAACATTGCAAATATAGTCTCTTGCAGCGAATAGCAAAGATCCTCTTTACTGTACACCGTCTCCAGACCGCAATTGTCTTTCCGTTGCTTCTTTTTGCGTTTACCTGGATCTTCCAAATCTTCTATGTGTGATAAAATACCGGAAAAACTGACATCCATGCCTTTTACCACATATGGAAGTTTAATATATTGTTTGCCTTTCTTTGCAAGTTGTTCAACATTATAACCAGGACTGGGATCGTTTGACAGTTTAATAATGCGCGCAAATCGATCCAAACAGTTGCCTACAGCTATGTCTATGGTTTCACCAAAGATGCGATAGCGTTTCTGGGAGTACGCAATAACCTGCGTATTGCCACCGCTGACATAGAGTACAATGGGATTATGCGCATTGGTTATGAGACGACCCATCTCAATGTGTCCAATACAGTGATTAACGCCTAGTAATGGCAGTTTCCATAGCAGCGATAGCGTACGTGCAACTATGGCGCCCACAAGCAATGGTGGTGCCATGCCGGGTCCTTTTGTATAGCAGATAACATCCAAATCGGCCGGTTGAAGGTTTGCCTCCTTCATTGCTTCTTTTACAAGGTTGTTAATCTGCTCGCGATGGTGTTTTGCGGTTTCCTTTGGCAAAAATCCTGTAATTATTTATATTTGTGAAATAATGAATCATATTGTTTGTGTGACTTACCTTCACCCGGCGGCGTTATGTACGTGCGACGTACATTAGCCAATACTTCACCATCGCGTATAATACCAACGCCGATTTTATTGGCGCTGCCTTCGATGCCAAGTGCACAAACCATTTTGTATTATATTTTTAATAATTTAACAAAATAATATAAGCAACCAACTAAACAACATGTAAACAAACTACCTAACCTCTGCATTGTAAACAGCTGTTCACAAAAAAAAAAAAGTAAGAAGCAGCAGTTGTTATTACGAACACATGTGAGTGCCAAATTTTGCAAAAGCAGCAACCAACAGACAGACACATAAATAGTTTTCTATTTTTTCTGTTTTGTTAACATGTAAGAAATTTGCAAAATAAGAAAATTAAATAGGTCACAAAGAATGGAGTCCGAAAATACACAAAATGCAGATGACTCTGCGAGTGAAGTGCCAACAAATCAATTAGCCGATACAGACAGAGGTTTGTTAGATTGCGATATTGCCTCCGGCTCAAAAGGGAACGTGGATGTGCAAAAGCCACAGCTGGACACGGAAAACAAAATACAAAACCGTGAAGATGAAATTACTTTAGCGAACATTAACTTAAATATACCGAGTGAAGATGACACAACGGCTGAAAATGTACTGAGGACCGCTGTACTGCAACAGAAACCGTTAAATAGCGCGGCAAACAAACAGCTGCCCCGAATAGAGCTTCGTAGACCGATGAAGTTAAAGGACGCTTCAGAGATTTCAAACCGCCTACAATCAGTACCACAACCACAACCAGAGCGGCCACTATCCATTTCTACGCCGGCGTCACCAGCAATGCTTGCAGTGCGTTTTTCCGAACTAAATGTAGAAGATGATATGCTGGCTCATGTACCTTGCTTCGCACAGCAGGAGCAACAGCGTAGAAACTATGAACAGCAGTTGGAACAACTACGCGCAGCGCTGTCACAAAAGGAAAATATGATAACGCTCTTTCAGCGCGAAAATGCCATATTGGAAAAGGAGAAGCAAGCATTTCGCAAGGAAAAAGAACTAGCAACAAAAGAAAAAGAAACTACTGTTATAAAGTTTGCCATGAAGGAAAAGTTGCTCATCGATGCCAAAAAGGAAAAAGAGGCTGTCGAAAAGCAGCTCGCCGAGGCTAAAAAAGAGATTAAAAATGTTTCGACGCGTTTTCAGGCTGTTAACGAGGAAAAGTCGCGCATTACATATATGGTAGATGAAAAGGTGTGTATATACGTGAGTTTAAATAAATAAACTTATTAATATGCTGTTTGTTTTGCAGTGCAACGAATTGCGTAAATGTCAGCGCGAACATGAGAAACTTAAATCCGAAATGAGCCAATTGGAATCAAGGCTCAAATATCATATTAACAAACTTAACATTGAAGTGGAAGCTAAAACAGTAAGTTTCAAATATTTACAACACACTGCATAAAGTGTTAATTAATTGTTTATATTTTTTCAAAGGCATTAGAGAAGAAGTTGGAGGAGGAACGAAATGCACCAAACAAGTTGGAAGAGAAAGCTAATGGTAGGTCTTGACAAATACGTCATACTTAAATGTTGAAAGAAAATATCAAATATTTAAACAGCTTAATGCGCCAAGTCGTTCCAGTAACGTATGTCTGTTTGTCCCTCTGTGTGTTGCTAGAACAAACGGCTGCTCAGTTCTATAAAGTTTCATATGAAACTCTTAAAGACTTATCTTTATTGCATGCAAATAGATTGCTGAAATTGTCGTTAAAAGTAGAAACAATTATTATTTTTAATTATAGAACATTTAAAAGCGACCTTCGACGTTTCTAGTTAACACTCAACAATTAAAAACGTAAAACAGAATCCCTTATACTATAGGAGGTATAGCGAAGCGAACGCATACAAAATCTTTGGTTCCTTTTGGTCTTCTGGTCCATTCAACTTCTTAAACTTAAAATACAATTTTAAGTCTTATTTTATGAGTTGAAGTGTCACGAAATACATATTTTAGAGTTATATTTAGAGCTCATATACTCATAAATTGTATTAAAAAAATTTTAAACCTCTAAAATGTTAACTAAAGTACATGACAAACTTCATTTGACGATAATTAAATTCTTCTGCCTCTGGTTTTGTACAAACTATATTTTTTTTTGTTTTAATTTATCTTACGCGAAACCTTACATAAGTAGCATGTATCATGCAAGTATCATGCAAGCGATAGGGTTAAATTCTTACTTACAAAACCTAACCTTCGCATCGAAAAATGTTTATCAGCGAACCCAAAAGATATGAAACATAATTATAAAAGATAAAGAATGGCAGATCGACATAAAACCACTGGTTTGTCTTTTTATTTGCTCTCTAATTGTAGAAATATTTTTGTATATCCTGTAACATGCACTCCAATCTGACTACCGATCAGGCTTCTTATCTAAAATAATGGCGATCCAAGAAGCACTTAAGAACTGGCAAACTGCGCTGATTCACTTTCAGACATAAAACATCAGAGCAATTCTACTCCGCAAAATAATAATCATATAGATTCTCAACCAATTAGGGATCAAAGGCAACAAATTTGCAGACCTCAGCAGCTAAAATATCAACCATGCAATTCCCCAAGTGGCTTAAACAGTTTCTCGCCTGCAAGACCTATACAAAGTACCGAATAAAATACTCCAACCTATATTGAATCCAAGAATAACTCGAAACAGTCTGGGACACACAAAGTAACCAAAACACAATCTCTATACCCAACTGCAAGCGATATTTGCCATCTTTGCGACCATGCTCGCCTTGATATATACCCAATCGTTCAGAATACCTTTTCTCTAGGGATGATAGAATCATGTTCCATGAAGCATTTCAGAATTTCAGAATGTTATTGGTAATAAGTTAGCATTGCCAATTAATTAGAACAAAGTCAGCTCAATTTCTGTACCTTATCCAGATTCGATGGTGATGCTGAATTTGAAAGTGAAAACCAAAACAAATCATATAGAATTTGATGATCGTGTAGAGAGTATTAAAGCTTCGGTACTGCATAAGATATCGAACGCCTTAACGAGTATATTGTTAATAAAAGATTATACTTCTTTTTTACAGAAAAACTCAAAGTGGAATACGATGCAAATACGATATTGCTCAAACATGAAATTACTAGCAAAACTGAAACGCTGGATCAGCTCACGAAGGACAACCAGCGACTGAGTGAATCTGTACGCTTGCTGCAACAGCAACTGGACGAGTCCAAAGCACAGAATACAGAATTCTGCGAGGAATTAGATGAATTACGTGAGACGCATAACAAGGTGGAGAATGCCTACAGCGATGAAATGTTGAATTCTGCCAAATTGCGTGGACAATTGGAAGAGCTACAAGTGCTGAGAACGCAAAATACGCTGTATGTACCGAATCCTTTAGTAAAAACCTGCAGTTAACACATATCAAAAAATGTACACTATTCTCTGACTTTACTTGCAGCAATGAACAGAAAATCGAAAATCTGAATGCAAAAATCAAAGACTTGGAAGCAACATTACACGATAATACACAAGATTTGCAGCAGCTACATGCGAAGGAGCAGGATTTGCTTAGTATTAATAAAGAAATGAGTGGATCTATAGTGCAGCTGCAAAACGAGGTTTGTTTGTTAAAGTCAATGGTGAGTTGTAATAGTTTTTTTATGCAGCTTTATTAACTGCTCGATATAACACTTAACAGTTGCAAGGCATCGAAGCTGAGAATAAGCTGCTAAAGCAGGAAAAACTTGCCTATGATAACAAATATGTTGGACTCGAAAAACAACTCAGCGCCGAATGTGCCGAGAAGAATGAGGAGCGACAATTACTTGCCAAGCATTTATCGGAAAAGACAAAGCTTTATGAGACGACCAAAGTTAAACTGGAGAATGTTATGGGCGAATTTGAAGCTGCCAATCATAAACATGCAACGCTGGTCAAGGTTTGCTTTTGACTGCTATATTGATTTTATAAATTTTAAACGTATTATTTTCCTCCCAGGAACTACAACGCGAGCTACAAAAGTATAAAAAGGGCATCGAACAACCGTACAATCCAACGCGCCCCGTATATTGCAGTAAGTGTGAAAATGCACTAAATGGTTTTAGCGCTTCCGCCGTACATACCGATGCCACAGCGGAGCCAGCACCAAGTTTACAGCGTGCACAAAGCAGTACAAGTAGCCACGGCAGCACACACAGCGGCAGTCGACGTGCCAGTGAAACTTCAGAACCGGAGACTGTGGCCAGCAGTTGCGTCACAGCTGTACAACCGGATATGCAAGGTGGTCTCACAAAAAAAGTTCTTGTTGAACGCATATTACGTTTGCAGCAAGCGTCAGCGCGTCAAACGGAGAAACTTGAGTTTCTAGAAAATCATACAATGTCACTTGTAGAAGAATTAACGAAGAAATCCAAAGTGGTACAATACTATTTGCTACGTGATCAGACTGCAGGCGCACTTTCTTCCTCGAAGAGTGATCAGAATAAAAGCGAATTAGCTAAGTATGGAAATGGTGTCATGGCAGCTATTTACGGTGGTGTTAAGAGCGAAAATAAAGGCATGACACTGGAGTTGTCACTGGAGATTAATAAAAAATTGCAAACAGTGCTTGAGGACACGTTGCTGAAGAATATCACTTTAAAAGAAAATCTTGACATGCTCGGCATAGAAGTGGATAATTTAACGCGTAAGTTGCGTCAAATTGAGGCAAAGAAATGACATCGGTAACGTGTATAATGAAATTTAAACTAGTGCATTAAGCAGAGCGAAGTATTTCCGATTTTAATATGTTTTTAGTGGTACGTGATCATTCCAATTAGTCTCATAAACAGTGAACATAGTCTAAAAGTATACGTAAAATTAAATTATATATTTGAAATAATTAGCTATTTTAATGTTACAACAGTTTTTATTTAAGCGCACGCATTTATTGCAAAGTATTGTAAAGCTTTTCAGCAACTGGCGCTGGCTTGCCTACGCCCATTGTTATATTCAGCGTTGGTTGCTCGTTATCCTTTGCCGGACGTGCCATTTTGTTGTATGTTTTCTTGAAGTGTACACGCATCTCTGGATTTTCGACGCCCGTCTCATCGCGTATAAACTCACGCAATAGCGGCGGAAATTCAATCTTTGCTGGCAATATGCGTTCTTCTAGCTTTTTGATATTATTCAAATATTTGCTTTCTTCATCGCGCGGCACTAGTTCATAGTCGGCCTTGTAGCTGGTACTGTAAATCTCCACCGGCTTTGGCTGTGTTACGCCGCGCCATGTTTTCTCAACTGTAACGCGTACTTTGCGTATTTCGTTTTCCTGTTTCAATGCAAAGTTTATTAGATGTGATTTAAATGTCAGAAAATGTTATTTACCTTTGCATCCACCGCTTGCACTTTCAGTATACGCATGTAGCACGGCTCCGGATAACGTTGAAACATATTACGTACCACCATGCGTCCAATGCCCCAATCGGGCAGATTTGCAACTATTTCCCATAGTGTATTGCCGCGAAAGTCCGTGGTGCGTCCAATGTATTTAATAGCACCGCTTTTGCTCATTTTAATGCTGTTTTCTTTAAAGTTTTTACGAAACTGTTTAGCGGCTGCAGCTGTTACGTGAAGAGGTTATGTGCTTCTTCTTCTTATTCGTTTGAATCAGCTGTTGTCAATGCTTGTAAGACTTGGCAGCACTGTTTTATACATTTTCAAAATGTGAGAGAGAGAGATGAAAAATAAAACGTTTAATTTATTAAAGAATTGGATTTTTTGAAACCTAAATAAATTAACTACTTAAATGAAAACTTAAGTTCCAAAAAAAAAAAAAAAAAATAGAAGTTAAAGAGCTTTGGAGCGTTCTCACGCACGCTGTAAAAATTACATATGACCTTGCATATCGGGCCTTATCAACTGATTGCTATTAATCAATACTTACTATTGTGGTTAAATTAAAAACATAAAATAATGTGTACATTTATGCAGTCGTGAACTTGATTTGCTTTTTATGATATTTATAAACGCATAATTAAATGTTTATACCCTGTTCCTCAAGGATAAAATGATAGGAGGTGAGACATAGTAAGGTTAAGTATATATGTATATTTTCTTGATCAGCATCGGTCTGTATGTCGGAATGAATAACGAGAACTCGATGATGAATGTTCAACAGAGCTATTATCATATTTACCGTCATGTGGTTATAGCAACGGGCTCATAGACAAGCTCTTCATCCAGTAGATGATACTGGATATATATACATATTAAGATTATCGATTCAGTCCCGCTCGCGTGGAAGACGTCGATTTCCGACTGTTAATCGTTTTTCTCCTTCTTCTTGTGAACATGAATTAGTCTGAATTTATATTTGAATATATTGTTTTTGTATTGAATTACCAGCATCGATTGCTCATCGATCCCGATCGTGAGCAGTTGTCCATTTCCAGCATCTTAACAGCATATTTTATAATTGTATGTTTTTATTTACGATTTAAAATTTGTGCAGGTTGTACAACACATTTGGTTGTTCCCCAGCGCTCCTCGGGTGGTAGAATCGATCAGTATTAAGCCCGACATGAAGCGTATCCTCTTAAATCTCAGCGGCGCGGACCACCTTAGTCAGGTCCTCCCGAGAGTGTATAACTTTCGGGTAAGAACATGGAAGCACTGCGATTTATATGCCTTTTGCTAGATCTGCATAGCTAGGCACTTATCTGTCTAGTAAATTGTGAGTCTATCTCCTTGGCATATTTCCGCTTGCTTTTTTTGGAGCGTTGTCATTGTCTGTTTCATCAACAGGTTGAACTTTGTACTCACTTGAAACCTATTCGATTCAGACCTCGCTTGAGTGGGTCCCCAGGACGTTTTTTGCGCATTGGTGCATTGAAATTCTTCGCAATTCCAAAATCTGCAGTCTGCAACTCCCTTTGAAGCTCCATTCAATCCAATAATCAATTCGCGTATTTTAAAGTTTTTAGGGGTGGTCCAGCATTCAACCATTTAGTTTTTGGAGTGGAAGAGTCTGATAGAGCTGGTGAAACTGGAGCTGAAGGTGACGAATCAACTGGTTCAATGTCTAAACTGAGCTATAATTCGCTATTACTCCTCTCCAGCAGACTATATCCTCCAAAGTTTAGCTCTAATATTCATTGACTCTTCAATAAATTTTTTCAAGATCTTAACTGCGGCGCATTATCCTTTGATTCTGCATCATCTTCTGATATCTGTCTGCCTTATGTCTTAATAAGCGATCTGAAAATAGGTATAGAGACTTTATGTTTCCTTACGCTGATCATTTATAACAATTTTGTGCACCGCTGACTGAAAGATATAGCCCCACAAAAACCTACGACATACAAAACTTTGTTTTTCTTGTTGTTGTAGCTAAATACGCCAGATTTGTGGTATCTTACTTGATTCTAAAAAAACTATAGCAAATATATCCCTAAAGGATTACAAGAGAGGATAGCTCTACGGGTTTTGTTATAAAAAAATTTTATTATGGATTTGTTCAACTTTAAACGACAAATTTTGTTTGCCCATCACACAGATCCAGATAGGAATATGTCTCCTATAAAAATTTAAGATTTAATGAGGAAATAGAGGCATACAAAGTCAAGCACACTCGACCTCAGCGTTTCATCTTTTTACGATATTCTTTATATCCTGTGCAAATAGGAAACGAAGTCGTCTTTCAGAGTTTGCGACATCAATCGACCTACAGTTTTCATATATGTGCTGCATCGCGTAAGCTCTTTAAGCTTATTGAAAATTATCTTCGCGTTCGATTTATTAAGCATCACTGACTGCCAGCCTATAAAACCACCTAACTAACTTTTAACAATAATTAGACTATTTAATTCAGATGTATTTTAATTAATTTTCACAAAATATTTTCTTAAAACTAAACAAGCACATTCCCCGCGTCACATGTCTCTATCAATGTTCGTGCAATTCTTCACCCTCAGCCGTATGATCCAAACCACTTGTATCTAAATGCTCATCGTAAGATACTTCCTCACCACCACCGCCGCTGGTAACATGCTCCGATTGATGATTAGCGCTCTCATGCAATCCAACAGTAGCATGCGCTGCCGCTTTTGAGGCATTCACCTGTGCTGCTGTGGCCGAAGAGGATGCATTAATTGCTGCTTCCTTTGTGGCTGCATAATCCACCTGCGCCTGTTTAAGCTGCTGCTCTACCTGCTCTAAACGTGTCTTTGCCTGTCCAACCATAGTTGATTGTGAAGCCAGTTGATGTTGGACTTCATTGGCGGTTTGTTCCGCTTGTTCCGCCAACGATTTGGCGTTATTCACCGCTGCTGTCAGCACAGAGATGTGACTATTCGCTGCATGCGCTGTTTGTTGCGCCAACTTAGCAGAGACTTTCGCAGCCTTCAATTGATCCAATTCACGTGACAGTGCACGTTGTGCTTCCGCTGCCTGTTGCTCCAACTCCTGCAATAATACTTTTTTACCTGCAAGTGCAGCCTGCGCTGTGGCGGCGGCCTGTGTAGCAGCCTGCGCCAATGTATTTTTGGCTATGAATGCAGCTTGATTGGCAGCAGCATGTTGATTTGCGACAGCGCTATAAGCTTGATTGGCAGAACCCTGTGCAATGGAACGAAGTCCGCTGCCGATGCTGTAACCAGCTGAGCTACTGCTATGACTGGACGAAGCCGCCGCAGCAGGATTGTGTATGGCGGTGGCAGTATGTGAATTGCTATAATAGCTACCGCCGCCACTATGGCTGCTACTCGCGTGATGATGTTGCGGTGGCTCTTCCTCCGGTGCGCTTGGTTCCTCGTCGTGTGATTGTAGCGTTGGCTCGTAGTAGCTGTATTGCCGCGGCGGTGGTGGTGCTGGTATATGATGTTGACTCACCTGTTGCAGCTTGTGTACATAGTAGCCATTGCGCTTGTGCAAACGTGCTTCTATGCAACTGCAGCAGATCACTGAAATCACAGGGTTAATCCGTAATCCTTGTGCCTATACTGCAGCTAAACTTACCCAATATTGTGTAGTAGATAAAATAGTTTAATATTCCATAGCGCTTCATCATTACACTTGATCTTCTGAAACTACATTGAACGTCTGCTTGCTGCTGCAGCTACATTTTATATGCCACTTAGTTGGCATAGCTGCACCAGGCTCATTAACTGGCAGCGATGCATAACTTTCGACAGAGTACGGAAAGTGTTGTTTTGAAGTTAAGTATCGCACAACATGTTATGTTGCAAAATTTTATTAATTTAAATAAAAATTTGTATACGATAGGCAAAGTCTGCCTCGTGAACTCCAGGAAGTATCTGAGCGGCTATGATAAAAGTTTTTATAAAATGCTTAGCGAGTAAGCAGTTAATTGGTTCGGTTTGGCCGCCCAGTCAATTACTGAGAAATTAGCATAATATTTTGGTGGGTGTGGCTCAGAGGCAGTGCGAGGAACTGTGGCACACATTTAAACTCGCTTTATACATTATTATTTTTGAAGCGCATAAAAGCAGGAGCGATAACTAAAAATTGAACAAGAAAATAAATATTTAGTGGAAGGTAAGAACATAACAACTCTCTCCAGATGTCTTACGAAAGAAAATCCAGTATTTTATTGTATTTACATAAGAACAGCCTCAATTTATATTTTAAGTAATTTTTTTTTGAATATCAATCCTTTTCACAATTCAGATGTTTCTGGCTACAGAAACTCACCATACCAAGTCTCCAACCAGTAAACCAGTGATATAACGAGATAAAAAAATTACGAATTAGAATTCATATTTGAGGTTTTTAAAAAAAAAAAAAGGATTATGTATATTTTTCTAACAAAATATTAATTTATACATCAATATATATTTTGTCTCTTTCGAAGTAATTCCTCTCAGATATACAATAATTTACTTGTATCAGCATTTGTTCCAATCTTTAAAGCACTTCTGATATGTGCTTTTGGTGTGATTTGAACTCTTTCAGCATTGAAGTCTTTATCTCTTGAGCAAATCTTGATAACCGTTGACTTAACTCAACAGCTCCCGAGTGATGCTTATTATTCTTCTATTCTTTTGATAACAATTTAGCACTTTCGAAACAAACTTCGTGGTCATATGTTTAATACGCAAAACATCCGAAAAAATTGGATGTGTATCAGTATACAAAATAAAGTCTATTGTACGAGGCCAAAGCTGATACATCCTTAGTAATGCAACCAAACGTTGATCTATTGTGCATTCCGAATGACTCTATTGGTCGTTAAGTTGCTTTAAAAATGTTCTTAGTTGTTTATAAGGTATGATTCCTTGCTCCATTTCTTAATCGTGCAAACAGGAACATAAGTATATTATATGTTCGATTTATTCAACTTTAAACCAGTGATAGCACTGAAGAGTCTCAGAAGTATAAATCTGGAATATTATTGAACCATATTGATTTACCTTGGAGTCATAGAAAAGGCCGGTCCCGAAAATAAAATTATTGTTTATTCCAAGCTTCTTCATCAGCTTCCTTGTTGTCGGTTATAACTCTGTGTTCTATTACTACTATTCCTGCACCACCCCAACAAGTGTCTGGGAACCGTTGGGCTACCAGTACTTAGTTTTAGTGTTTTTCTCATCATGAACTTATTCATCAATGTAGTTATTGTCCCCTATAAAATAATTCCCTTTAGGTGCTTGTGCCAACGATTTTTTAATCCTTAAATTACTTTTGATTTGCGCATTTTGGTATGCGGTCTATATATCCTCAACAGTGGTAAAACGCCATCCTTTCATTAGTCTTTTCAGTTTTAGAAATCGAAAAATGTCGCAGAGGGCATGTCCGGTGAATACCGGGTTTGAGGCGTGATAAGGTTTGGTTTAGGGTTAGATACGAAAACTTTTTGGAATAAAGGTGAAAAGGTGACAAGCAGAGAAAAAAAATAAGTATGAGGTATAGTTAGGTGGTCCAATATTTTAAACCCCGTAGTCCTTGATTTGGTTTCAATTAAGTTTTCTATAAACTGTTTTATAAAAAGGTTACAAGTTTTGAAATTAGAAGAAACTCTTCCGCGTATCTTACGATAAAAAGTAGCATAACTAATTATTTTTCTTATTTTGCCTCATTTGGCAAAATAAGGTTTACTTCTCTTGATCCTCTTAACATGTATACCAAATTTCATCTTTGTACCTTAAATGGATGCAAAGATATAAGAAATTTTTTTTTTCGCGTATATGGGGAGAGGGGCCACGCCCCTTCCAATTTTTTTAAAACGTAGCTTTAATTTAGGTATGTAGAGATTTTTTAATGTTTGTATTTTTATCATTCAGTGTCGAATACTTTCTTTCTTGGAAACTTTGGTTGATTTTTAGACTTTTAATTCTTGCACTGATCTATTTTTGTTCATCTTTGATTGTGTAAATGCCTACCCTGTCGTATGCATTGGCAAAGTCTTATAAGATACTAGAGGCGTGAGGTGTTGTTGATAGGGATGATGTGGTATAATAATCTAGCATAGCTAGAGAATCAGAAGAGTTGATGGAAATCTTTTCTATATTTGTTTTGGATATGGATATTACGTTACTAACTAAAAATTTTTGGGGAATATTAGGTATATAATAAAGAGGTTAAAGAGACTTTGAAGTAGGTTTTTTCATATAGCGTAGCTAATACGATCTCATCCCGGAGTCTTTCCTTTTAACTGGTTTAATGCAGCTTATAGCTCGATCATGGTGATGCACTTTTCTAGATAAAGTGCTGCTGAGGTTGGGTTGTGTGATATGATGCGGGTTTTAATTGGTTTGTGTTTTTTAAAAGTTGGGCGAAAGTTTGTGTCAAGCACTAAGTCTGGCAAATAGGTGCAATCTATGTTTTCTATTTAAATTTTGTCGACTATATTTTGCGAATAATGATTAGGATTGGTGAGTCAGTATATATTATGGCATGTTTTCTATGCAAAGAAATGGTTTAACTTTGCTCATATTTTAGCATATTTAGGACTTGCTTGGATTTATTTCAGCTGTAAATTTTAGAACATAAATTCGTTTCCGGATATATTTTCGCCGTTTGAATTTGGAATTGTATTTTTTGTAGCTAATAATGTTTGTCGTATTGATTTTTTTATTTAAGTTAAAGGGTTGAAAGGATTCTCCAGTGAGAGATAGTCCTGAAATTGGGGAATAGCTTGGTTGGCTCTTTGGATTATTATTCGGCTGTTTCTTTGTTTGTATTTGTGCTAGATGGTCTATCGTTAGAAAATGTTTATGAGAGCTTCCTGGAAAAGTTAGTAATTCGCTTTGTTAAGATTAAATTTGGGCCATGGAATTGAATAGCTTGTGTTGTATTCAGCGAACAAGTCAATATGAATTGGGTAGAAGTGGCTTCTTGTAAGGAAATTATTTCTATACCATTTGAAATGCAGTGAAAGTCTTAGTTCTTCATATAACTGTCATTTTTATGTTGAGAATGATGGGTTTTTGGTTACGGAACGGTGTCCATAGCTATATCGATGTCATAATATTGCTGCTTTAAACTTGTGACGCTTTAGGTGCTGGCGGGTAGTAAAAATCTTCATTCTTATTTAAATCTGATTGTATTTTAAGGTTTGAGATTGAAGACAAAAATCAACTGTTTAGTTAATTTGGTTTTGGGAAACTCTTAAAAATTAAAGTAATACCATATTTTTTTTATCATAAATTATTTTATTTATATAAATATTTTTTTAATTACAATAATATAAATATAAATTAATTACATTTATTTATATGTAGTTACAAAACTTAACAAGCGCTTTAACAAACCGATGGAAGTGAAAGAATTCTACATAACAAAAAATTAAAAAACAAAATAAACGCCTCACACAGCGAAATAAATATGTTTTAAATAAGAGATTGTGAATGTCTTGTGGTAACGAGTCGCGCATTACTTAAATGGCTAAAAAACAAACATAAGAGCAATAAATATACAAAAGAAATAATAATTTAGGCGACAATTGCGCAAAAATAAAAACAAACAAATAAAAAATAATAAATGGCTGCTCAAAAATGGAAAACGAATTCGTCAATGCCGACGTCTAAATCAGTAACGCCAACATCCGTAACAAGAGTGGCTGGCGCTTTGACACCGTCAGCAGCAGCAGCGGCATCAGCGTCTATACCAACACCGCCAACGTGATACGGTGTTAAAGCGACTGCCTCAGTGGGTGTAGCCGTTAATCATTTGTAATAATGCGTAATCTGGTTGATCCAATCCAAATAATGCGAAACTTTCACATATACACCAGGCACATTCACCTGACCACAGCCAATGCCCCAAGAGACAACACCGACAACATTCCAGACACCGTTGCGTTCGCATACAAGTGGGCCACCGCCATCACCCTTGCAGGCATCCTTGCCCTCTTCACCGCCAGCGCAAACAAAGCCGGGATTCAGTTTATAGCTATAGCCCAAACGCGTGTTGCGCAGCTGTGACTCACATTGATGATGCGACAGTATTGGTACATCCACTTCCTTCAATATATTCTGATATTTGCCATGTTCACCGAAAGCATCCTTACCCCAGCCGGTAGTCCAGCAGCGTGCATTGGTGAAGTCGGAGAATTTATCGGGCAGACAGGCGGGACTAATGTGTGGATTCTTGGTGAAATCAACTGGTTGATCCAGTTTCAAGACAGCCAGATCATTATCCAAAGTGCCGGCATAGTATTCCGGATGTATGTGCACCGAGACAACATCGCGTTCAATGTAGGGGAAGAATTCGACATCATGATTGACATCCCATTCACCGAGACGTACACGCAAATCGAAGCCGTTTTGACTGTTTGTAGTAATAGAAGAAGAAGTTTTAATAACTTGTAAGCATTTATAGCTCAGTTTTGGACTTACGATTTAATGCAATGTGCTGCCGAAATAATGTGCTGTGCATCGATTAAAGTGCCACCGCAGGCATAAATCGATTCCTTGGGATCCTTCTTCAGTATGGCGACATGCCATGGATACTCGCCGAATTCACTGTCACCATCAACATAGACTGGATTCTTAATGCGTCCCGTTATACCGGCAGCATTGCGTACACCGCAGCGGCCCAATTGTTGTGGTGGCGTTGGTGGACGTATTGGGCGACGGCAGCAGACCTCATTAATGCGGCAGGTCTTCTCCACGGGACGGTTGCCATAGTAAGCGCGCTGTTTAAGTAAAACAAGAGGAAATATATAAATTAGTATGCTAAAATATTTAAAAAAAATCTAAATTTAATTTCCAGTAATTCCTAAATTTGCGCGACACTTGTTTACCTGCACCCCGCGTGCCAAAACACTTGATTTCAACTCTGCAGCATCCTCATGCTCAATTGCTACACTTCGCCTGCGTCGATCACGCGGAAATGAAACATGTGCACTACCCTCGGCAGCGCCAGGTGCTGGCGTTGGTATACTATGTATGCCGCTGCTTAGTTTTAATTGCTTGCCACGCCTTGGCGTATCTTCTTGCGGCGTATAATTAGCGCTGCGTTCGTAATGATTGGAATAATCGCCAAAATTACCAAAACCGTTGGCGCCGCCAAAGCCGCTGGACGGTGCATGACCACTGGGGCCGCCAAAGCCGCTGGACGGTACATGACTACTGCCGCCAAAGCCGCTGGGCGATACATGAGTACTGCCGCCAAAACCGCTGGACGGTATATGACTACTGCCGCCAAAGCCGCTGGACGGTGCATGACCACTGGGGCCGCCAAAGCCGCTGGACGGTACATGACTACTGCCGCCAAAGCCGCTGGACGGTGCATGACCACTGGGGCCGCCAAAGCCGCTGGACGGTACATGACTACTGCCGCCAAATCCGCTGGACGGTACATGACCACTACCGCCAAAACCGCTGGACGGTATATGTGCGCTGGGACCAGTACCCGGATATATGGAACTACTTAAACCGGGTATGCTTGAGTGTTGCTCCCCGTATTGCGATGTGCTGTAAGAGCTCTCGAACTGCTGATGTTGCTCCACATGCTGATGATGATGCACTGGCGCAGCTATTGGATGTGGCGGCAAAGCATCACTGCTGTGATATTCGAATATGGGTTTACTGTGCACCATTTCAATAATGCTAGGCCCACTTGGGCTATACTGCGGACCGGGCGCACTAGCCGCACTATACTGTGCACCGTGTACGCTGCCGCCGTAATGTTCAAAAGCAGGCGGTCCACTGCCACCATAATGCTCAATCGGACCGGGACCGCTGTGTATAACATGCCCGGGATGGTGGTCGTGCTCAAAGCCGCTAAAGTGGTCATGATGATGATAGTGTGTATTATGCACTTGCTGCGGTTTCTTCTTGAAGAGATCACCTACTTTTTGCAAAATATTCGCATTGGGTGTTACATGAAGATTGACCAGCGGCTTTACTACCTTGTCGCCGTATTCGGTTTTGGCCACTTGTACCGAGACAAGTGGATTAACATTTACAAGACCAAGATTCAGTCCATTCGGACCGATTGAGCCAAAGTAGGGATTCTGTGCGGGATAATATTCGCCAAGTGCATTTGGTGGATAACCGCCTGGATTATTGGGATAGGGCAGCCCGAAGCTGACGCCGTATGTGGGCAAGACTTTGCGCTGTATCAGCTCGAGTGCTTGCAGTGCGGGCAGTGCCAGTGGTGCTTGACGCTGAATGGAAATAGTGGGTGGAAAATGACATCAATAAATTGTTTTTCATTTATGTACTTTTGGGGTAGGGAAGCCCATGAGCTGTTAGCTAATTTTTAGGAAGTTCGGGCAAGGCAGGCACATGCTACCAATTTATTGTTGTTGTTGTTGTCATGCTAGTATTTAGCTAAGGCGTGCGACCAAGGACCAAATTTATACATTTACATATTTATTTTTTTTTTTCATTCCAGTGCGTAGTTAGGCTGAGCTTGATTGGTTTTAGTTTGGTATTAGTTAAACTTTTCCAAACAGACCAATGCGACAGACACAGCCACGCACTTGCAGGATAACGCACAAGGACATGCGCTTTCTTGACATGGCGGCGGCTGAGTTGCTGCTTTGAATTGGGCGATTGAGTTGAGTTGAGTTGTGGACGTTAAAGTTGAGATGTGAAAAGTTGCCAATTTAGCTTAAATATTTTTCTCACTCGTACACACTTGACATTGGCTTGACGCATGTGTGCGAGCGAGAAAAAAATAATGCTTAATTGGCAACAGTTTTTTTTTTTTTATATGTTTGATGTGCTTTGCTATAAACTAATTCACTGTTTAAACAATAATTAGTAACGCAGGATACGCGGTATTAACAAGTGTATGAGCGCTTTTAGAGAGTTAGTTTCAAACTTTGTTAATTATTTCCAACTTAGTAGTTCTAAAAATAAAACTTACCCCTTGAGCATCGAGCGAAAGATCAGCATTATCACCATCATCTATGGATTTATCTTGTGCAGCTTCACGACGTGTGCGTTTCTTCTCCTCAGTCTTATCAGCATCCTTTTTGGCATCGGTGTTGGCGCTGACAGTAATATTAGCAGCAGCATCATCGCTCAATGCTTCAATGTCCTTGCCAAGATTACGTGGATCAATGGGCAGAATTAGATCTTCCTTGCGTCCAATACGATCTGCTGCGGGGCACTGATTAATTGGTACACATTGACAGTCGACAATCTGTTGACGTGCCGTATCATAGCCACTACCGCTTGGATAGCCTGCTTGATCGCCAGCACCTAGACCACCGTAGCCAGTACTAATGCCATTGTAGTTCGAAGAGGCAGAGTTGTGCAATTCCTTTTTGTAGTAATCGGGATTTTGGCTATGATAGCTGCCGGAGCTGCCGACACCATTGAGCGAAGCACCCTGTCCGAAACCGCTTTGACCAAAACCTGATGAAGCAGCACCGTTGCCGCCTGCATAACCACCTAGACCAGCTGTTGCACCACCGTTGCCGCCGGCGTAACCGCCAATACCAGCACTAGGCTTATAGATATCACCATTTGGTTTCTGTGCTGGTCCAAAACCACTTTGGTATGCGCCTTGTGAGAGCAGACCACCTTGTGAGGCACCATTAAAACCAGCATTGAAGGCGGAGGACTGCGAAAAACTGCCACTGGCTTGTGGTGTGTATGTAGCCGAAGACTGTGCCAGTGTACTAAAATCTGTATTAATAGTTTGTCCGCCACCAATTGGTATGGGCACACTGGGCACATTAGCACCGCTGGGTTCACCTTCGACATGATGGAAATGATGATGCACATGCTGTTGTGGATTAGCTGTACCGCTTGGTGGTACAATTGGGCCACCAACAATCACTTTAGTGCTGGAAGACTGTGCAGAAGCAGCAGAGCTTGAATGTTGTGCATAGAAATTATTCAATGAGGAACTTGCGGCCTGTATCTTCTCGGGATTCTCATAATTGTATGGTGGTGGACGCACATCAGAATTAGCACCGCTGTAAATAGCGCCCGGTGGTGGTTTGCTATCGTAGATGACAGCACCTGGTGGTGGTTTGCTGAATATAGCACCGGAGGGACCTTCAATTGCGGACGGTGGTGGATGCTCCAAATAGGGTCCATTGTACTGTGGTCCTGGACCGCCGGGACGATAATTTGGCTTGAATGCACCTTCATAGCCGACTTTACGTGGTGGGCCAAAAGAATTAATCGAATTCGGTGGTGGTCCATTGAAATAACTTGGTGGTGGCATAGGTTTAGCCGGACCGTATGGACCGCCGCCGAAACCGCTGGCTGGTGGTGGACCCTGTGCATAGATTGTAGAATAGTAGGGACGCTTCTCTTCAACATCACAGCTCATTAGACCCAAACCGCAAAGTTTATCACGTATTAGATTACGCGCCTGCATATCATTGCCCTGCTGCAAAGCCTGATCGATGTTACCATCAGCATAGACTTGATCGTATTCACCGAGATTACGGCCTTCACGGCGTGAATTAATCAGTTCTTCAATGATGCTACTAATATCTGTATCATTGCTTAGCGTGGGTTCATGTACAGCATAATTGCGTCCCTGTACTTCATCTAACATTTGTGGTTTAGCGGCATCGGCTGCATCTGCAGAGCGTCGACTCAGCATGGATTCGGGCAGCGCACTTTCCATAGGCGCCCATTCATTGCCCCATGCAGAATCTTCAGCTGTGGTGGCTGTGGCAAGTAGTAATGTGATGGCGGCTACTAAAGCCAAACTGTGTCGTATTCTCATTTTTCGGCTGTAAAGGAAAAGGTGAGGAAAATGAAAGATTGGAGATTATTATTGTGTAACTTTTTCATGAACTGTCGAAATTAAGTTAACAAATCGCATCACTCGCATGACCCGATTACCCCGCCGCATACACTGGTCATTGTCCCAGTTTCTGTCGCTGCGGCGATGCGCGCATTCTCTGTAGCAATAAATTTTCAAAGCCAAAACCGGTAAGCGTTGAGCAGTTTGAGCTGAAAGACTTTTACTTTCGTTCGAGGTCGTTAACGTAGACTTTTGTTGTGGTTTGACGACTTCTGCAGTCGTTTTATGCCACCTTTTTCGTCGTCGGTCTTTCTACTTCGTTTTGCGGTCGCGGTAATGACTTATTTTTTTCAAAATGCCTGAAAGATGTTTATTTATGAGGTAATTTTTGTGCGCTGGCGCATTTAAGATTTTGCAAGCTTGCAGTTTGCTTTTATTTTCTTTTTTCTTTTTGTATCTTTTACTATTTTTTTTTTGGTTTTTTTATTTATACAGTTTGCTTTTCTTTGTGTTTGCTCAACTCGAACGCTCGAGCGGGGATGCCGCTTTTGCTGCGCCAGCGGTCTTAACTTGATCTCTGTCTGACTTTGACAGCTTGTCTGGCAACAGCAATCAGTTTTAAGTACGGATACATGTGGTAAGCATGCACAAGGTGCGAAACGAAAGTTCTTGAGAGTGTGAAGCATGTTTGTTTGAAATACTAAAGAAATATAATTTTTGTGAGGCGATAACTTTAAAGAATCACTAATGAACTAAGTAGATGTATTGAGAAGATAATCTAATAAATTTGACTGCCGTGGCCTAATTTTGATAAAGCTAAATGGATGTAGATTGAAGAATCTTTAGACCCAAGAAATGCCAAACAGATTAAAAGGGTTGAGTATATGCGTAAAGCTTCAGTGCAGGCAGTTTGTGAGGATCTTTTTTTCTTTTAGGAGCCAGTTTAGATTAATTTATCTCCATAAATTGATTGTGTATATATTTAAACAGCTTGAATGAAGAAGTGCATGAGAGCATCTCGTGGAGATCCAGTGTAGTAAAGTATATTTTTTTTTTTACTATTTTTTCTCTAGTCAACAGCTATAATACATCAATGCAAAATACTGTACTACTGTCTTAAAATATTTTGAAATTTATTATATATGCAGTTACAACTTTTGTATCAGTCCTTGCATGCACATATACATTACTTTTCGCAGCGTCACTTTTTTTTTTTTGTAAGTTTTATCTTTCCCATATTGTCGCTGTTATGTCATTTGTTTTTGTTGTTTTTGTTTTGGAGGATTTAATGTTTTAACTCCAATTTCTTATTGGAGTATTTTGAAATAGTGCGGCGTGGCCGCAGCGTGGGTTGTCAGTTACAACAATATCTACTTGGTACGTGCAACAAGCAGACATATCTTGATGTTGATGCTTATATAAACGTCTTAAAAGTATCTACAGCGTTTGCTTGTATTGTCTGTCTGTCTATTTTCAGGTTAAGTTACTTTGCAGCGGAAGTTGTGCGCACTGTTGCATTGCAAATTGCCTATAACGGTATTTTACTTGTCTTCTACTTTTTCTTTTGCCCTTTTTAAGCATTTAGCGTGGGCGTGTAAAACGTTTTTTTTTTTTGGAGTACATTCACGATTTGCAATTTAACGAAGTACAGTTGTGTTTTTAAGCTTGAGCTGCAGCATAATTTCTTTTCGAAATTAAAAACCATAAATTGCAAGAAAAAAAAGAAAAATGGACTCATTCAACATTAATCACTGCTAATTATTTACGCTCAGCCCGGTCACTAAACTTTGCATTAAAACTTTAGCGCCAGCATAATTTAATACTTTTTTTTTTGCTTATTAATTATACAAGTTTATAGCCAGAGTTGCCGCCACTGCACAATTTCACTTTTATTTCATAATTGTTTTTTTTGCATTTTTAAACATTTGCGTGTTCAGTTTTTATTTTGTATTCCTGTTGTTAGATTTGTTTCGTGGCACTGCACTCACCTTTTGTGTTCGTTTGTTTGTTATAAATAAATAATCCAATTGTTTTTTTTTTTGCGTTACTCCTTATGTAATCCTTTTTTCTTATATCCTTTCACTTTAACACTTTAGTTGTAGTGTTTTTGGTTTGTTTGCGACTCGTTAACTGATTTCGCTTTTCGCAGCGCAAGCGGTTTTATAGAGCGTCTCGTCTCTTAGTCGCAGTCGTGCACTGCGCAGCCGGCTTTGCGCATGCGCAACATTGTTTTTTTTTTTGTTTTTGTTTTTTGGTCCGAGTACTTCGTTTTCGTGTTTAGTGGCTTTAGATTTGGTTTATTAAATTTTTGAATGAATTTTTTTTTCTCGGCTAGTTAAATGTTTGCTTTTGACGTCATTGATTGTTTTGGGTTTTTTCGGCTATCGAATTTCTGCGTAGCACTTGAGGTCGTTCTTTTGGGTTGAGTTGAGGTTGAGTGGAGTTTTTGGAAATTCAAAAAGGTTATGTTTTTATTTTTTAATGATTAATGTTTGTACTTTTGAAACCCTGAAATTAAGCTGCACCATGCGCTTCTTATTGCTACTGTAAACTACAAAGTAAGGCAATGGGAAATCTTCACGGATTAGTTAGACTGACTAGTAAGAAGACATCTTAGATGCGGAAGTATTCTAATAAATTGGTTTACCACAATTTTTTTATTATGGTATATATTTAAACTAAAATTTTAGAGGTCCTGTTTATATTTTTAAGCACAACAAAAGAATTCATTTTCCTTTTTTTGAATATGTGGCTTCTAAAATATTACTTTTTATTTTTCTGGAAAAATATTCAAAATTTACTACGGCCAACGCTTTTCTAATCGTCAAAGCACTTCTGATATGCGATGAGCTCTTTAAGCAATGAAGTCTTTATTTCATCATTCCTGGTGCTAAGATATTAATGCAGCGGATTTGGATGGAGAAACTCGGATGAGATGATGCCCTAACAGTGTTGTGTTCGGAAACATGAAAAAAGTTTTAATTGGATACTGCTCGGTGGGTAACTTTTCTTCATCCAAGTTCATTGGATTTCATGGATTCTTTGATGTTTCAGAGAAAGCATATACGGCTGCATTGTACGAGTACGTAGTGAACGAGGACTCAAAGCTTTTTAATTTTCTGCTTTCAGCAAAGACTGACTGACTCCCCTCAAAACTTTATCTTTACCAAGCTTGGAGTTATGTTGAGCGGTGTAGCTAGCAGATTTAGTTGATTTTTTTTTAGTACCAACAGTAAGTGTCGATGGCTCTCTGCGTTTGTGGACTGATATCACAATAGTTCTGGCATGGCCCATCCCATTGCAGGAACTTCTTTGTAGCAAATCGCGTGACAAAAATCGACAGGAATGTAGGAATAGAGTATTAGATTGGAGTCATGTGTAGTTTAAAGAAAACTCTGCTGATTTGAGAAGTAGGGGGGTTGGTCCCCAAGACTTGTCTTAGTCGGAGCTTTGGTGACGTGGTCTAAGACTTGATTAAGGATGTCTAATCCTCAGTGACTTTCTTTACTTATGGAAGCGATAGCCAGCTTAGAAAGTAGAGAGTTCAAAAGCAATTTTGTGTATTTCAGTGAATTCGAAGATCTTTTGGTTAAATTTTCTTCACTTTTTCGAGCACTTTTTTGCCAACAAAGTTCACCTTCTTCATTGATTGCAAGAACTCACGAGGCTCGCCATTGTAATAGAAGAAGAAAGTGAGCCAAACCTACACATTCTAAACGCTTTCTTTGCGATGATTAGGGCTTTGGTTTCGACGTCAAAACATATGGCCATGTTTCGTCACCAGTTTTGACCCTTTTGAGTAAATCTGCATTGTTAATGATGTCGCTCCACAGCTCTGGATCGTTGCTCATGCGATGCTTGTTTTGGTAAAAATTAAGCAATTTCTGCACAATCTTCGCTGGCTCACATTTCATGCCCAAATTATACGAAAGTATGTAAAGTTGAGAGTTTGTAGCCCGCTAAATTTTTTAAACAAGCCTCTAAACAAGAATCTTCTTTCTTAGGGGATAATTAATACATAGCTTGGTTTATTTCTACCCAATTTGATGAACCAAAGTATAACCAAAGTAATTAATTTTTGGTTTGAATGCAAAAAATGTAAAAAAAGCAAATGTTTTTTATTAGTTTGTTTAAAATCCCATACCGAAATGGGCTCCCTAGGTCACTTTTACCCTTATTAGGTCCCAATTGTCATTTCCAAATAAAAATATTTTATGTCATAAACTTGCATAGAACTTTTTGTTGCACGGTCACTCTTTTTATTGTTTACATTGAGTTCGAAAATTCGTCTGTAAAGAAAAATGGAATATTCGTGTGATGATTTATTACGATTTTCCACTCTTCGATTAACTGAAGATTTGTTCCCTTTGGCAACCGCAAAATTGAATAGCGTGTTCGAAGCAACCTAGGAGTTTGGCTTCTGAATGATATACAATCATTTGTTTGCCAGAAGTTTTCAGAAAATTGAGAACAACCAACCGCCGAAGACGGATTGCCGTACATCACGATAATGCAAGCTCTCATACATCGGATCAAAACATCGAACTAATTAGTCTTCCGCTCTACAGCCTTTACTTGGCACCAAATGATTTCTTTATGTTTCGCATAATCAAAAATAAATTACGAGTTCAACGTTTTCCGTCTCCAGAATAAGCGGTTGATGCACCCAAAAAGTTCACTTTAGTGGTTCAACCTTCAAAGTAGCAAAAGTGATTTTAAATTTTAGTTCAAACGCATGAAAAAGTGTATTGATCTTCATGGAGATTATTTTAATAAACAATAAATCCTAATAATGCATTATCGTTCTTTCGCTTTTGCGATAGAAATATAAGAGGAAGCCCTCATATACCGCTGATGGTGATGATTGTGATAAGTGGTTGTCTAAAAGGTGTGTGAGAGTGCGAGAGTGAGCTCTCTGGAGGGAGAGTTTGATGAGTAGGTGGGAGTGATTTGTGCATTGCGTTGCCCATTTTTATTTAGGTATTCATACTCTAATGTTTTACTTTATTACATACTTATACTGAATCACTTGATATAGTGCTCTGATAGCCGTCATACTGTAAAAGAGCTTATGAATGGATAAATTGGACATGTCACTCTGTTACATAGATTTCTGTTTGAATAATACTGGATAGCTAATACCAGGAGTTCAAAGTAGTTCTTGCGAGGTTTAAAGACCACCGCCCTAGTTTCTTCTTCCAATAAAGAGTTGCCTAAAATCCAACTTATTACAGGTTTAGTACTTCTGAGATGAAGGTAGTCGATAAGTCAATGTCTCTCCGAAAAATGGAATTTCGTGAGCGTAAAAAACTATCATCGAAACCAAGGAATGGCTTGATAAACACTATGAGGACTCTGCGCCATCGATTTCAATGGCTTAGATGTGGCTTACTAAGTTCCGTTGTGTTCGTACCAGCGGAAATGACGCCAAACGTTCAGTTAGCTCAATGCAGTTCGTCACGCTAGAAATCGATGATAAAATCCGTGGAATAATATAGGTCGACCAGAGAATGAAAATGTGTGTGGTGGCTGATGTAGTAGGCATCTCAATTGAGCTGGTGCATCACATTTTAGATGCGTATTTGGACATGAAAGAGATGTCCGCGCAACTGCTCACATACAATCATAGACGCAACTGTGTGACCAAAGGAGTGTTTGGCAACGTACAGCCGGTATCCGAAGAAGTTTTTGCGGTATTATGTTACCGTATACGAAACATGGATTCATACACCACTCCAGAGTCTAATCGAGACATTGGGAACATGAATGTGGTCCTAGCAGACAATACATTTTTAGGCCCTGTACCGAAGGTACAAGAGCCTATTGGGTTTGTGCAAATGTATGTAACAGGTAGAAATAATGGTCGGAGACCCCCCAAAGTTACCCCCATTATGGTCAGGAGTGATAGAGGAGTCGATATAGACATGTCCGTCTGTCCGTCTGTCCGTCCGTCCGTCCGTCTGTATGAACGAAAGGATCTCGGAAACGGTAATAGATAGAGACTTCGTGTTTTTTGCATTCGACTAGGACTGCTCCGGAATTTCACAAGTTTATTTTAAAAACTTGCCCCTCCCCCCTTCCCCATAAAATCACCACCAAGGGTAAAAATTTCTTCGGCACAAAAAACAGTAAGTATGCCAGTATAGAGATATTGTCCTTCTTAGCCAAAATCCGAAAAGTTCATCAAAATCGGATAATAAATGACGATTTTATAAGCAACTGAATTTGAACGACCCCTCTTTTCTTTTCATTCATATTCGCGCAGTGAGAAGTGGTCATGTGTTTGGTCATAAGCTCGGGAAACATTTAATGTGTCGGTTACGCCCGACTGAAATTTCCTTACTTGTTTGTCTGTTAGTTTGTGAAAGTTCAAAGTTTATTTCTAAAAATGTTTAGAGCCGAATATAGAAATGGAACCATAAAAGTGGGTACTTATTCCATTATATTTAATACTTGTAACGCTTAATTCAGTATGTAATATGCAAATCGGGTTTTTTTCACGATTATTAAAAGCATCGCAACTAATTCAAGAACTCTAAAGAATGCGCCATGTTTTAGAATTTAAGTCTTCAAGTCCATGAGTCCGTGAAGTACTCACTAACAAATTGATCTGCAAGAGAGTTGACTAAAATTTGGCCTCCATGGTGTACTGCCTTTTTAGGCCCTGTACCGAAGGTACAAGAGCCTATTGGGTTTGTGCAAATGTATGTAACAGGTAGAAATAATGGTCGGAGACCCCCCAAAGTTACCACCATTATGGTCAGGAGTGATAGAGGAGTCGATATAGCCATGTCCGTCTGTCCGTCCGTCCGTCTGTATGAACGAAAGGATCTTGGAAACGGTAATAGATAGAGACTTTGTGTTTTTTGCATTCGACTAGGATTGCTCCGGAATTTGACAAGTTTATTTTAGAATTTTGCCCTTTCCCCCCCTTCCCCATAAAATAACCCCTTAGGGTGAAAATTTCTTCGGCACAAAAAAAATTGAGTGTACCAATATAGAAATAACGTCTCTCTAAGCCAAAATCCAAAAAGTTCATCAAAATCGGATAATAAATGGCGATTTTATAAGCAATTGAATTTGAACGACCCCCCATTTCTTTTCATTCATATTCGCGCAGTGAGAAGTGGTCATGTGTTTGGTCATAAGCTCGGGAAACATTTAATATGTTTGTTAGGCGGCCTGAACTGGTACAGGGCCTCTTACAGTCGGTTACGCCCGACTGTATTTCCTTACTTGTTTTGACTTAGCGTTGAGCTGCACTTGCTTCGACTCAATGTGTTGCTTCCAAGTTAGTCGCCTGTTAAGGTATGTTCGCAGATATTTCACCGTATTATTAACTGGGGGACAATTTCCGTGTTTCAGTGAAAATGTGATGTGCACGGATTTCTGGTCATTGGCCGCTATCCTTTTTTTAAACCATTTTTTAATTAGATAAAGTTCTTAAAGTTGGTTGGATGCAACAGCTAGGACCTTTTTTGTGGCAAATCATCATCAGCACATGTCGCCATCTCAACGCCGTTCATTGTAAGTATATAAACCTTAAAAATTGTACATAGAACTGGGCCCAATACACTCCCTTTTGGTATTCGACGTCAGCAGTGTGCATACTAGACGACTTGTCAATTTCTTGAACATAGAATTTTCTCTTCTTCAGGTACGACTTTATAATTTAGTATGGTGCGGGAAACTACTTCTTAATTTTATATAGAAGATCAGAATGTCAGACTTTATCGAACGCTTGTTTGACCTCTTGGAATACTTAACTTCTTCAACTCAAATGCACTTATAATCTTCTATACAAAAACTGATGTTCAGGTATGATGTTTAGATCGTCTAGCACAGGTAACTTAAAGTAATTCTTAAAAGTATTCTTTCAAGTACTTAAGAGCACGTCACAAGCAAACTTATGGTACGGTACGACAATGTGCAGCCTTCCCGTTTGTTAGGTTATAATTATTTCAGCTCATTTCCATTGGCTTGAAAAATATTGCAGTCTGAGCATGGCATTGAACATGTATGACAATAATCGAATACATTTAGTTGGCAGGTTTCTGATTGGGTTTCCATTTATTTTGTCGTATCCTGGAGTTTATTTAGATTCAACCTCTTTATATCCTCTTGCACTTCTGAGATAATGGGCAAACTCATCTGGCATGGACTTTAAAAAATTTTTCACTTTAGCTACGGTTTCTTCGTTATTATCCGGATTAAGTTTAAATGTTGAGAAAACGGCTCAACCTTCTCATCGTCGCACATTGCTGTCAACATTTATAGTGGATTTTCTGATGGTTCGCTTTAAGTATCTCGTTGCCAATTTCTCCAAAGACTGTAATTAAGGAAAGGTCTATAAGCATCACTTTTCTTCAGATAGTTTGATGTTAATTCATTTTTGATAAGCTTATGTTTAAGTCTTTGACCGCTTTGTTGAATCTTTTTTTGTCAATTGGATTTGGAGATGTCTGCCATATTTTTCGTAGTTTTCTTTTTTACTGATCTGTGTTCACAGTTCTACGGGAAGAAATCATTGTCTGGTTGAATCTTCAATTGGTGACTTCTGAGTGCTAATTCCATGAATTCAGCGATGCATCTTGGCTTATTCGATCTTCCAGTTTTCAAAAGCACTTCAGCTGGTTTTTGCATTGATAACTTTAAATTAGAACTGAAGATCCATAGGTCACAACAATTGGTGAGTGATCACAAATTAGATCAAAATTCTGCTATATTCTTAAATTTAGCCGCGGTAGACTAGATTAGACAATAAAATCTGAAATTTTCATGGGATCAGATGGCCAGTATATGGGCTAACCGGTAGTTTAGGTTGTTTTCTTAAGAATGACGAATAGTCTAGGTTGTTCATTCGTGGCATTTGTTGCTGTAGATCTGTATAAAATATGGAGCATACAAGTTTGAATAATTTATCTCTTTTCAGATAATCTCTCTCTAAGGGATAATACTCATTTAAACATGCTCCTCTTGAATCAACAAAATCTTATTTTTCTTAATATTTTAGCTAAAATTGGCAAATATGGTGTTACTTACTTAAACCCTAACACAATATTCCATAGAGGACCAAATCAATTTTAAATCAGAGAAACTTTATTGTATCTTAAACAAATTCTTATAAAATCC
Source organism: Leucophenga maculata (assembly GCA_035044805.1). NCBI lineage: Eukaryota > Metazoa > Arthropoda > Insecta > Diptera > Drosophilidae > Leucophenga > Leucophenga maculata. The sequence continues at coordinate 752,999 of JAWNNP010003096.1, forward strand.
CATGAGGACTTAGACAGAAATATTTATATCCCCATACAAGTTTAAGGTACAAAGCGGCACAAAATATTTCGATGTCGAGCATATTTAATAGCAGCTTCAAATCAAATAAGAAATCAATAAGAATTTCTTTTGGGTGACAGTTCTCTTCTACAAATTAAAAAAAAAATTATTTTATAGGACAAATTAGGTTTAGGGAATTGAAAATATTTGCAGGATGCCAAATCTGTGACAAGTGTACTATTTTAAGTTTATATGTTGAACCAACATACTCATAGAATGCACATCACCTTTTTTAGTCTCACTAAACTATCAAAAACAGATGAAAATCCAATGCAGTAGTGCCAGTCAGACCAGCTTCGAAAAACAAAGGCGAAATAAAATAATAAACAAACTGCGTCATAAATGCACAACATTAAAAAATATAATTTATGAAATTTTCAACAGCGGAGCGAAAGAAAAGAGAAAAACAAATCAAAATTAATGTTTTATGTGGGCAACAAGAAATGCCCTAATTGGTCCAAAAAATTGTGAAAAATTTTATGTATTAGCGGAAAAAGTTTATGTAATAATGAAAAAAAAAACTGAACTAAAAAATTAGGTCAAATCGAAATGCCAAAAATAGCGCAATAACATCATAATTATGAGACGGCAGAGGACCGAAGATACATCACATTTTGAAGCTAAACAATTGGTTTGCATGATGAATCATCGCAAAGGGGGGCCAGAAAGTAAACCGGATCTGTTGCAGCAACAACAACAAAAACAAAAACAATTGGCACACATTTTTGACTGAGCGTAGTTACAAATTTTGACACGAGTAACTCAGAAAGCTAGCTGGCTTGGCTTATTAAATGTTAACCAGTCTCTGTCGCTGGAACAGCTCAAGCGCCTCAAGCGATTCGTGTTAACCCCATGGCCAACTTAAACGTCACAATAAGCAGCCGCAGTTAACTCGATGAGTGTTTGATTTTTTTTCTCTTTCGCATTTTAATTCAAATATGTAATTTTGGCGACACTTCATTGGCGAGCGAGCGAGCGGCGGAATTACCCGAAGTTCAAATGAATTAGCGTTCGATGATTAGTTTTATTTAAGTATCTGAAAATGCTTGCTCGCGTGCCGACGTCTCGTAGTATTCAATCTAAATTATTGTGTGTGGTCAGTGTTTAAGCGAATGTGTAGACAGACAATCGTTTATTCGAATATAACACATTCGATCTTGCTTTCCAACTCACTCCATCTCTCTCTCTGCTTCGTTGTGAATGTGATTGACCTTCTGTCGTTTTCCAATTCCAATTGGTTAAATGCTTTATTATGCTAATCATACCAAGAAAGTGTTCAAGTTTAAGTTGGCTTTAACTGATAACAGTTCGTTGTGAACGCGTTATGCTAATTGCTGCTCGCATACTGATGCATGTTTGTGGAATTATTAATAATCAGAAATCAATCACTGGACAGTGCTATTTGATTGTCTTGAACACTATTTGGCCATCGGGTTTTCCGTGACTCATAGCAATCTAAGACATTTGAAGGAAGTTTGCTCTGATGATTCGTTGAACTTTTCGTTATGATTTATAATTATTATGAATTGGTATTGGCCTAGCATTGTACTTGAACTTCGGATCAATATGACAGAAAATCGGATTTAGTTGTTAATATTTAAATAGGAAGCATATCACTAATGGTAACTAATTATTTAGTGTGTGCCATGAATTCTAGAAAAAAAGAGTAACGTTTTTTTTTTGTGTGAGACCTGAATTCTTCAAGTTGTAATATGATAAAGGGGTCTTAAACTTCCATTAGATATAAAAAAGTGCGATGTCAGTGCATCAGCGTCATTTCAGAAAAGTTTTTCAAATTTGCAGGTATCGGATAGAAGGTGACCAAAATATTAATAAAAATGGTTTTACGCTTAAACCGTCGAGAAAGCCCTTGTGCAAATATCTGTCTACCTTGAATGTGAAGGAATCCGCCGGAATTGAAGAAATGCTTTTGAAAACAGTTGCGAAAAGACATAATTGAAGCGTACCAATTGGATTACGAGATGAGCAAACAGTCCGAGTCAATGTCATCTAAAACCGAATCCAATACCATAAACAAAATAGCAGATAGAAAGAGACAATCAATTAGCCAAAAGTCTGCGGCACAAACTAATTTCTAATGTATACGTCGGCGTCAACGTGGATCCTGACAGTTTCGGTAAAAAAGGCGTAGGTTATAGCGGGCCGACGCACATATCCATGAGTAGGACACGCATCCTCGACAGAAAACTTCCATGCTTATGATTTTGAATCAATTTTATCAGCGTTTGCATTCAAACCCTTAATGATGACAGAATCGACCATCGTGAAGCCTGTCATCATCATCTTTATAGATGGTTAACCGGATGATCCCGCGCTATTGGAAAGTTCAGAGCTTTGCGTGTTATAGCGCTCAAGTCAGTAAATCACAATATTTCTTGCAAGTGCAGAACCGATGTACAACCTGTGGGATCTATTTCACAGCCCCCAAAAAATGTTTCGGCGCGTTACATAGGGAAGAGGGAAAGTCAAAAATTAAACCATTTCCCAATTGATAGAGGTAACATTAAAGCTATCAATAGATCCACGAGTAGTTCCAGTACAACAACATATGCTGTTGCTTTGGAGGTTAAGCTGAATGCAAATTTAGAAGAGGCACCTAACCAAGACATAATAGAACTAATAGTAATATTTGGTAATATTTGGGTGTGTCTAGATACGAGACGGGCAATCTTACGAGGAAACTACCCACTGCCTACCATTGAATCATTTTTAACCAAGTTGTGCGCTGCCAAATATTTTTCGTTCTTCTCTGCTTTGGCATTGTGACACTCCTCGTCGTACCAAGAATTCTTCACAGGTTTTGTATAACCAATGACATCCTTGGCAGCCCTTGGCTTTAAAATAAAAGGTTTTCTTTTGGTGGATTATATTTATATTAGAGTATCGGTACCACTGATGTTTCTTTACAAAAGGATCAAAATTATCGCGCAAGTGCAATCTGCGTGGAACATAAATGGTTGCAAACTTGCATTATTATATAACAATAAATTAATTATGTATCCCCAATTGATTACGCTTGTGAGTAACGATGATGAGATTTGAAACTACATGCAACAAGATGACTCGTAACTTCAAGAAGAAAAGCAATTTTGTTGAATTAAGTTCCCGAAACTTTAGCTGCTACGACTGCGCCTAACAGTTGAGTCATGCCCAAATAAAGAAACGTGACACAAATTAAATAAACTTTATATGCAAATTTTGTAGATATGTGTATTCGATTTACAACAGCCGCACCAAGCGTGCGAATTGTATATTTTAGCTGCTAATTTCGATCGATCGAGCGATTACAAAATTAATGTTTCTTTGAGATATTTTTTGGAAGCTTACGCTTGGCGATTTTGCACTGACAAACTTTGGCGACGCACAGTTCAAGTCCAAAAACGTAGCAAGGTCAACATTTCTTAATAGCTGCTAAAAAATAGATGAAAAAAAAAAAAAAAAACCTAAGCGAGTGAGTGAAACGCTTAAGTCCCACGCATGTTTCTGTCATTTATTTTTTTTTAGTTTTATGTTTGTTTGCAAATCGATTTTGTAATCCAACAACGATAATTGCAAACAAATGAAGCGCGCACACAGAAAAGTAGTTGAACATACAATTCAAGGCTTAACTGTTTTTTTTAGGTTATTTGAGGCGTTGCTGATATATTGAAAGACTTTAAAATAATACTCCCATTTGCAATTGAAAATTTTTGAAAATGATTAAAAAATTTCAAACATAAATTGCCATTTTTTTCGTGCTGGGGAAAATCCAAATTCGCATAGAAAAATTATAACCAAAAACTATGTAACACACTTCTTAATAAAAAATAAAACCAGTTGAAAACAATCGCAAAGCAGGCAGTAAAAAATAATTTTTCTACTGCATAAACTGCTGCCGCTTTAAGCCTTGGGGAAATCCCCAGCTTGCATGCAAGCGAAATACACAAATCAGATACACAGATACACGCATACAGCTGCATGAAGTATTATATAATCAATGCAGTTTTAGACAATGAAACGCTTTTAGCGCCTCGCTTTGCAACTGGCACTCTGTCAGTCAATGCATTCAGCTATATCTGCTGCTGTAAGTATCTGCATACAAAATGTATCTGACAGTCGCTCAATGTATCTGTGTATCTTGCTGCCGCTTTTGCTGTGTAGCTATTCGTTTTTTTTTTGTCTGCTTTTATTTCAAACTAATGAGTTTTCAAATTTTTACTTTAAAACATCGCTATTTACTATGATCTTTTGGCCTAATCGAATGTGCACTCACTAAAATAGTGATTCATCGTCGGGTTTTTTCTTTAAACAAATTAATTTTTTTTTTACGTGTAATAGTATCAAAATGCAGACCTATCCATGTATAATATTTATTTATTTATTAATATTCGTGCACAGTTTCAATTATATGCCTCACTGATTTATATGCATTTTGCGAAATTGTCAATAATAAACATTTCGGTTTGTTGTTATTATTAAGTTTATCGATAGCTTGAAGGTCGTTTACCCAGTTTATGTGTTGTGCATAGCTAATTAGATACCAGGTGGGAGGGAGACTGTTTGCATGAGCAGTGGGAAGACATCAAAGTTCGATGATATGGAAAAATTATTTAGAAGCCAAAACGCATTCAGGTGGTCGAGTTCGTAAGTGCGAAAAAAGAGTCAAAAGGCAAGTATTTGAACTTAAATTTGTCAACGCCAAAATTGGGAAGATCTTTGGCCCAACCGACAGAACGTAACGTGGTCCCAACCTCGACTCGGACCACTATTTTGTCGCAGCCAAAATACGTACTAGGCTCAGCGTATTACATGCCGCACGTTCCAACATGCAACGACTTTGGCAAGCTGCAATCAGAACAGGCCGCCGAAGCCTTTTCAAACATACTCTCACGACTGCTCTGGGAAACCTCTCCGTCTACTCAAAATATATGTAAGCAGTGGAAACATATCACCCGCTCCATGGATAGGGCTGCCAAGGATGTCATAGGTTATACAAAACATGTGACTAATTCTTGGTACAACAAGGAGTCTCGCAATGCTACTGCAGAGAAGAACGCTTCCTATCAGCTTACTCTGCAGTCGGGAGCAACTTGTGCTGTTAGAGAGCGATATCGAGAGTAACGGAGAGAGGATTACGCTTGAGGCGTGAGTTTGAGGACGATAAATGCTTGTGCAACAGAAATGAAGCTCGAAAATTTTATCAAAAGGTTAAGCATCTGACCGAAGGATTGAGACCCAGAGTAACTTTCTGTAAAGACGAAAGTGAAAATCTGGTTACAGATGCACAGAAATAACAGAGATTACGGAGGAGTAACTTTTTCTAACCTACTTGGTGGCGATGAAGCGCACAATACCGCCGATAGAGAAATGACACCGGAACCAATGACTGGAATCTCAGTGTTCTTGGTCCTATCTTTAAGAACTACCACAGAATAAGTCTTCTTTCCATCGGATATAATATTCTGTCGCGCATAGGGTGATAGGACTATATCAGTGTGGCTTCGGACCAAAAAGGTCGACCAGTGACCAAATATTCACATAACGCCAAATCTTGGAAAGACCCGTGGGCTTAACAAAGACACAGACCACCTATTTGTCGTCTATAAAGCCGCTTTCGACACGCCGATACGAACAAAGTTCTTCGACGCCCTGTCTGTACTAAGTATTCCGGCAAAGATTGTCCGTCTTTGCATGACGACGCTGTCTCGCACACAAAGCGTTGTCAGGGTGGGGGAAATCCTCTCGACCCCTTTGATACCAAGAGAGGTTTCAAGCAGGGCGATGCTCTGTCGTGCGATTTTTTCAATCTTCTGATGGAGTTCATTCTACGCCAGTATCCGTACATATAGAATATGTCGTGCTCAATCTTCCAAAAAGGAAGTTATGTTGCTCGCTTACGCGGATGACATTGATATCATCGATACACAGAAACGGCGAGTCACCAAAGCGTTCTCAGAGATTGAAAAACGGACTCGGCTTATGGGTCTAGCGGTAAAGGAGGGCAAGACATGGTGTCTTATCGCACGCCGTCATTGCGTCTTGGAGGTAAGTGACTATGGAGAGCTTCAACTTCAATGTTGTTGAAAACTTCTTCTATCTTGGAGAGATAAACAGCAACAACAACGTCAGCCTGGGGATGAGGCGCAGAATCACGTTTTCAAACATATACTTTTTTGGGCTGAGCAAGCAAATTTGAAGTAAAGCCCTCTGTCGACAGATGAAAATCAAGATCTATAAGAGTTAGATGAAACAGTGAAAGTCTTGGAGTGGAAAATTCTCCGCTGTATTTTTGTTCCTAATAGAGTCGACGACGAGTTTAGGTCTCGTATGATCCGCGGGCTGTACGAGCTATTCGTTGAGATTGACATAGTCCAGCGCATAAAATTCCAGCAGCTGCATTGGAGCTTGGTCAGCTTACTCGAATGGATGAAAGAGCTCCCTATTGCGTACCTTCGCTGCGACGAGATAGTGGTCCAAATTGCTATCGGTACCTTGTAACGTTTGCATGTCCAATGCCTGCCTTCCGTCAATTACAATATAGTCAATCTTTAAATAACAAGAAAAAAGGCTTGACACCTTTGTTTGTTGAACTATTAAAATCTTGTGTGGCTAAGTACCATGTGCCGACCTGCAGTAAAATCATTTGCCTCTGCCATTGCTGGAAGTAATATCGTGAAATATAAAATTTCCTCCATCATCAATCACGACTTTAACATCGTGTTTCTGACAGCGCTTGGAGAAACGTACAAAGTGCTTTTAAAATTCATTTTTATGGGAACTTCAGCAAATGTCACATGATGCTTATTTAAACAGCCTTGTCTTATACATCGTATTTCCTGGATTGTAGTGATGTCAGCCATTTATTATTCGCTGACATCACCCAGCTGGATATTTTTACCTTCCCTGTTCAAGGTACGGATATTTCACTCACGTAACTCACGATCCATAAACCGTTTGCGGGGCTCGTCATCATGGGGGATTGTATCCGAGGCTTTTTTGTGTTTTCTCTGGTTTTAATTTTTTGTCATGATGAATCTCAGGCTTAGCGCATCAACCTCTAATAAGGTAGTTGCTGTATTCTTATAATTGTTTCATCCCAGAACTGATGTTCAGGTAACGGTTAACAAATGTTTCTGACCTGCTTCAAGTACTTCAAATGAATGACAGTCAATAATTTAAGCCACCCATGTGGGTTCACTTCTTTAAAATATTTCCAAATTGTATTCTTTAAACCATAAATAAAATCATAAAAATTTAAAATTTTTGCTTTTTAAGTTCTAAAATTTTAAGAAAAATCAGAAGTGCCTCCCAGTTTATGGACGCCTCACGATCACTTACCCAAAGATTAAGCAAAGGCCTATACAAGTCGCCAATATGCATACCAAGTTAATATTGACCATAATAAAAACAAAAAAACAAATGAACTGCAGATGGGTTTGTATGCGATGGTGGTCAGACTTAAAGGTGGGCGTAGTATAGCGACTTCGGCATCCCGTATTAATATGCACAGGCAGAAGACGAACAGTCGGACCGTCGGTTAGTCGGACGGACAAGTTTAAATTGTATTATCTAAAAACTGTACTTTACGGAGAGCTCTGAATCTATAACATTTTCGAGATTTTACTCTCGACGACTATCCTATCCCGACTACATGTTCTTTTGATCAACCCTAGAGAACTTTCAATCGAACGAACTGCGAGTAAAGCTGACCATATTTGTAGCATTTCAATAATACTTTTGTAATAATACAAAGATTTTTATAAAGATCATTCCATGTTAATAGATAACATATGGAAGATGCTGTATAACTTGATCACTTAAACTATTTAACAATACAAATACAAATACAGATTTTGAAATTAAATTTCCTAAGCAGATAAAAAATAAACGAGTATGTAGAATTTTTACAGCTAAGAATTTTGTAGCTTGATTACTCATTGCATCAGTTCGGAATCATTCAAACTTTGCTTGAGCCGCGTTGTAGTTTGGCACCGTTTGAGCTCTACATAGTCTTACCAGATCGGCTGTTAGGCCACCAAAAACTATGTAACTTAGCCTAGACTCAATGATCCATACATAGTGTTCCAATGGATATATCATACACAGATACATATAGGCGAGTAACAGGCCAATTAAATATATTTTTAATTCCGCATGTTGCAAGCCAAAAAGTTGCTTATGTATATACTCCAGCGTAAAGATGCCAGCCACAAAGAGGGCCAACTTCGCATTGCTGCAAAGAATTAAATCAAAATTTTATGCCAAGATCTACAAACATGAGAAAACCTACATGGAAAGTTTAACAGGCGCAGCATTCTTCTGGTCGCCACAACGATTTAGAACAAATGCCACCGCCGGCTTCAACAGTTCGCCACCACTGCCCACTGCGGCACCCACCAGCAGCACTGGCAGCCAATCGGTGTCGAAGCTCAGCGTTGCAAGTTGCATAGCAGCATCCACAGTCAGCACCTTTGACACACTATACACAAAGATGCACAGTACACGGTACGTGGTTGTGCGTGCCAGCCTGAAACAGCAGTCACACGGCGAGTAGTAGATGGCATACCAGACCCCAGTAAACAGCAGCACATCGGTCCAATTGCGAAAAGTTTCCAGCGGTGAGAGGGCCAGCAGCATATACATCAGCAACGATCCTGCATAGCAAACAAGCACATTCGTTAGCCAGAGATTGAATGGGCGCCAATGGGTAAAGTAGCGCGGCTGTACAGCGCCATTGGCACGGCAAATATCCTCGCGCATTTGTAGCGCAGTGTATGAGCAGTTTATCATGCGGAAAGCAGCAAAGGCAGATAATTTGCTCAACAAATCTTCAATGTCCATGAGAGTCATAACGATTTAAGTTGACAAGAATTTTAGCGAAAAACGTAAACAATAATTTTTTTTATTCGAGCGAAACTTTGTTATCGAGCGATAAAATAAAATTGTATAATGAACATATGTAAGTAGCGAAATTTTTTAGTATAATTTTTGATTTCCAACGCAAGGCTACTTTGTTTTAATTTTCGATAGCATAGTCGAATTTTAAAAAGTAAGGAAATTACAGTCGGGCGTAATCGACTGTAAGAGGCCCTGTACCAGTGCAGGTCGCCTGATTTAAAAAAAAACTTGTAAAATTCCGGAGCAGTCCTAGTCGAATGCAAAAAACACGAAGTCTCTGTCTATCACCGTTTCCAAGATCCTTTCGTTCATACGGACGGCCAGACGGACAGACGGACATGTCTATATCGACTCCTCTATCACTCCTGACCATAATGGGGGTATCTTTGGGGGGTCTGCGATCATTATTTCTACCTACCTACCTACCTTCGGTACAGGGCCTAAAAACTATTTTCTGCATATGTTTTGGACAAATTTTTTAAAATGTGACCCACTTGGCATATTTCTTCCCCATGTACCAATAAATATAACTCGACTATAGTTTCTGGTCTGGACTTAAATCGCACGACAAGCAACTAAACAAACTTGGGTACAATGGCCAGTTATCTATAATTCTAGAGCTAAGGATCAGACTTTAAAAATAAGGAGTGCAAACTTGAAAATGAAACGGGCACTACGACATATTGATGTGTCTTAAGTGCCCTGTCCCTATATGGTTAGGATAATAGCAACTATATCCTTTCGGCTTCTTTGTCAAGCCTGATATCCTTTCAAAGCTTTTCTGACAGAATCAGTCTTTATGGAATAGCAGTTTATTTCTGAGTCTAGTTAGAGCCGGATCGTTAGAGAGTAAGTGTATATTTGTCTCATCCTCTTCTAGACTCAGTTTCTGGGGAGCGACCAATTTTGTTGATAGCATTTAATATACTCCACGGGCAGTCTTTGGTCTGCTCTGCTGTAGATTGATAGCAAAATTTGTTTACCTTGCCAAAGTCCAGAATATCGTGACCCATACTGGAAAGAAGTCGTTCGGAAATGTGTTTCCATAATAGTCTTGGCCGAAGCCCAACAAAGATCACAAAAGGGATGAAGCAAACTGGTTGTCTATGACAGAAACTCAAGTTGCTTCTATATTTGTCCTAAGATTTGATGGCGCAATTTGGCAGGAATTTGGACCAACATTCATAGAATGTGTAGGCAAAGTAAAATCATTTTTAGAGACATATCCCAAGTCCGGGATAAAAATGTTTGAGGTCCAAAGTGCTTAAGTAGCCTCAGTTAGCACTAATTGTAAATAAGGGTTCCAGTAAAGTATTTGTCTAGAGTAGACTGGACCTCATGTACGCTTTCATTGAGAACGAAATAAAAAATATTCAACACCAGTATAAAACCTATACATGGCTATTATATGGCTCGTTGACTTGAATGGTTTCTGGCAGTATTGGCGGAAAGATTCAATCTTTCGTTAGCAAATGTCTAAGGATTATCTGCCGTATTTTGTGGCCAGAAATTATCTAAAACGCTGACCAATGGCAAGGAACAAACACTGCAAGTGAAATTGGACAGGTCACACCTTGCTCGTAGAAGACGACAACATTGCAAAGACGGCCTTCCAGTGGTACCCACAAGGTAGCCGTCAGAGAGGTCGTCCAAGGCAAACATGGATTCGCACTGTCCATTCTGAAATCGGGTCCAGGGCAATGTGGACTGAACTAGCAGCTGTTAGAAGTCCTCTGAGGGCGTTTGTTTTCACCCTATGCTCCAACTAGTAGTAAAACTTTAAGTTACACTTTAGAATCTTATAAGAGTTAAAGTCTTAATTATGACCTTTCTCGTGATCGTGGTACGTAAAGAAACTTAGCCATGGTACGCATGCCACTAACGAGGTAGGATGTACTTAAAAAAAAAACACCCTTAGTCACATAATTAAAAAACATGGATCGCGTAGTTTAGGTAAATTCCCTAACCCAGACTGAAATTAGTCCTCATAAGGCATTAACTCGATCAATATGTAATACAGTTCTGTCGCAGAGTTCGAAATATACTATGAGATTTGTAAGATTGGAAGAACTTAACTGCCCAGCGAACCTTATATTTTTCTACAATACCATCAAATAAATTACAGGACCCTCTGTTGTGCTGGATTGTGTCAACGAGGAGTATTGCCTAATTGAGCGAGGAAAGTCAACCTGAATATTTATTCTGTCAATTCTTAGTGAAGTGAACACTTGTCTCTTTAGAATCCTTATCGGAACATATCTCCTTACTGCTCACATTGTAAATTTTTTAGCTTTAAACATGGCACCTTACGGAGCTTAGTATAACCTCATTAAACTCTTCTGTAGCCAGTTGCAGCTCACTGATTAAGCTGATGTAGTGCGACAGAGAGTCCACACAATATTCTATGATTTGTTCATAGAGGTGCCAGAGTCGTTTGGAATTTCGAACCGTTTGTGCTGATGTTCCTATAGGGAAATCTTGTTTTCACATCGAGTTAGGTCAAGAACTTCCTGAATGACTCCTATATAGAAACTAGGTTTTCATCGTTTGTTTCTTATATCAGTATGGATTTGTTTAACTTAGTTTACAAGGAATTGACCTAGTTTATTTTCGTCGTTGCTGATGGCTTAATGAGCATTGGCATCATACTCAACAACGAAATTTTTTTGGGAAGTAAGCTTCGCCGGAAATAATATTCGTCAGTAAAAGAAAGTTTACATTGTGGTCGATTAGAAGAGTTGATCTCGTCGATTCTTCAAGGCGATCGTGAATCTGCTTACTTGATTGACTATTAAGTTCTTGAACTTTACCACTTACCACCCAGTGCTTCTGGATTAGTGCCAGGGGCAGTGCTTCTCGGTTAATAATCTGTTGACTGTGGAATTAGCTTCTTTAACGTGGTGCATATTCTGCTGAAGATACCAAATGTTAGTCATTAGTACTGTTCGAGATACCTGCGGGAAAGTTTGTTGTTCCAATGAGATTTGGTATGTACGCTAGAAAGTGTGCATGTATAACGTTGCGCGGGAGCAGCAAACACGACCAATCTGCTAAACAGATTATTTGCGAGTGTTCAGGTAGACTTTATTGAAATAATGCTGCTCCAACTTGGGATATGAATAACTTAAAGGCAAGTTGATGCTCAGTGTTATAAAGAACTTAAATCTATATGGTTCACGAAGAGGAAAATAGAGCCAAATGTCGTCATAGTTGATGGCTCATTCAATAATAACGTATCCTTCTATGCTTTGAAACTTCAACGAAAGCAATTACAGAGAACAGGGACTCTTATTCCGTGAGTGCCAATCACTCTGCTCTGCTTATGTTGTAGAGTTGTTGATATCGTTTAATAGTCAGAAGAGCTAGGTATACTAGCCAAGTGAATTATAGCCATTTTGACAATTTAAAGTGTTAATTGCCCGAAGTGTTCTGAACTAGAAGTTTATACGTAGCTATTCAAATCCGTTTATAAATTACAGCAGATTATATACTTTACATAATAATTCGCTAATCTGGCGATTAGCCAATTTAACGGATGTTTTCAGATTTGATATGCTTTCATTGTGTTAAGCGATTTTAAAAATAATTTATATATTTGTGTGAAGATTTTAATATTCCTCAAAAACTCAACCGGCATCTGACAACACAAATAAGACCACTCCACACTGTTTGAAGCAGCAAACGAGCAAAGTTAATTGAATTTTTTGTTGCGCTCGGTTGCAGCTCAAATATTAACAAAGTTTTGTTCAGCAAAATTCGTATTAAGTAAACCAAGTCAAAACCTCATAAGACACTTCCGCTGGGAAAACTCAGCGCAGCGTCAGCATGGCGGAAAAGTTAAATAAAAGAGCATAAAACATGGATAAATCTTGTAGGCCTATAAATACATAAAATGCTACTCTGTTGAGGCTTCACCTCACGGCCTTCAATGTGGCTGTTTATTTGTTTCAGACATTATTACGAATATGGTGGCTGGGGCACTGGATGTGGCTGTTGCATGTTGCATATTTTATTCAGTGAAAGTGTTAAATTTTGCAAGTTCAAAAGTGATTTGTTTCTGTGTGGTTTTATTGTTTCAACGGCTCTTAAATTTTTCATTATAAAAGATTTTTCCTTTTATTTATTTGTTTTCTTTTTGTTGTTGTGGAAATTATGTAACCGAATGTCTGCTCTCGGCATTGTTGCACAGTATGCCTAAATGTTTTAGTTATTGGCAGCCAAATTGTTTCGCATGAACTCTAGTTCTTTGAATAATTTCGCATGAACTCGTATACGCTACATATTTGGTTTTGGGAAGGTATTGTAAACATGACAGAAAGTTTGTCATTTTATATAATAGAATGAAGATGGTAATACATATAAATTTAAGAAGAATTTCTTGATAAGTTTTAAGTAAATTAATATGAAACTTACCACAGAAATTTTAGTTTAGTTAAACATGAGAGGATATTTCATATAGCAACACATAGATTGATACGTCTTGATTATTGTAAGATATACCAAATTTGTCGTTTCAAGCTAAACTAAACAAAAATAAAATATTTTTCATATAAAAACTTTTTAAGGGGGACAGATTTGATCCTTCGGTCACTTTTAATGGTTTGATATTGACCTTTATAGAATACTTTATTAGAATTGATAGTTAGAGAGGGCGCACAGGTTTTCATGGATACTGCTCCTTAGATAGAGGTTGGCATGTTCGTTGAACACCAAAAAATAGGAGAGACTTAATTTCCACACTTGAATGCTTCATCTTTTAAAGTCTCCAAGTTTTCGATGTTCATACAGACAGCCACATAGACGTACATGTCAATAGCGACTCTTTTCTAGTGTTCTGAACTGGACCTATATGAAATATTTTAAAATGTTTGACGAAAGGTAAACTAAATTTTTTGTTTTTAGATAAGCTCAGAAGGAGAGTACAGTGTGGTAGTTCCAACTTTATATTACTGAGGGTGACGGGTAATTGGTGTTGGCACGTACAATGAATACAGGTCATCTGAAGAAGGAACAGGAGCGTCTAAATATCAAAACTTTAAGCCGCTATCTCTTATAGTCTCCATGTTCTGGGACAGAAAGACATATCTATGTCATGCTTGCCACATAAATTGCTACTATTGGCTTCAAGTGATAGCCAAATCGCTACGAAATTTTCACCATGCCACATAACTTACAAAATGTAAACAAACGAAATAAAAATGACAAATTGTGAAAGCGTTTGATAAAAAGTGCCTCTTTGCGATAGAAGAGCTAAGGAAGAATTTAATTTTATTTACATTAGTACCGAAGGTACATACCAGAGCCTATTGGTTTTGTGCAAATGTATGTAAATGGTAGAAAAAATGGTCGAAGTTACCCCAAAGCTACCCCCATAATGTTTAGGAGCGATAGAGGAGTCGATATAACCATGTCCGTTTGTTCGTGCGTATGGATGAAACGATCTCGGAAACGGTAAGAGATAGATCTTCGTTCTTTTTGCTTTCGACTAGGACTTCGCTGGAAGTTTTTTAGGCCCTGTACCGAAGGTACAAGAGCCTATTGGTTTTGTGCAAATGTATGTAACAGGAAGAACTAATTGTCGGAGACCCCCAAAGTTACCCCCATTATGGTCAGGAGTGATAGAGGAGTCGATATAGCCATGTCCGTCTGTCCGTCCGTCTGTCCGTCCGTCCGTCTGTATGAACGAAAGGATCTCGGAAACGGTAATAGATAGAGACTTCGTGTTTTTTGCATTCGACTAGGACTGCTCCGGAATTTCACAAGTTTATTTTAAAATTTTGCCCCTCCCCCCCATTCCTCATAAAATCAACCCTTAGGGTAAAAATTTCTTCGGCACAAAAAAAAATGAGTACACCAGTATAAAGTTAACGTCCTTCTTAGCCCAAATCAAAAAAGTTTATTAAAATTGGATAATAAATGACGATTTTATAAGCAATTGAATTTGAACGACCCCCCTTTTCTTTTCATTCATATTCACGCAGTGAGAAGTGGTCATGTGTTTGGTCATATGCTCGGGAAACATTTAATGTGTTTGTTAGGCGACCTGAACTGGAACAGGGCCTCTTACAGTCGGTTACGCCCGACTGAAATTTCCTTACTTGTTTTTCATATCGAAATATTTATGTAAAAAAGAAAACATGTGATGAGTGGGGTAGGTTATCTCAACCGAGGCGCATTTTAATTTTTTGGGATACTATGTACCTTTCTATCACAAAAAAAGTTCTATCGCTTAAATAAGACTTCAACAGAAGAAATAATGGAGCTGGAAGTAATTATTTTACCTTGAAGCGAAACCTTATCAAACGTTTGTTTAACTCCCGAACAATACTTTTTATATTAAATTGCATTTGTAACAGCTTTAATGATTTGATGACATTGTTCAGATATTCCGTGAGCGTGCCTAAATCCGAATAGATATTCTGGTATGATATTAAGTACCCCGAAGACTAAAAACAATTGTCTCAATAACATTTATTATTAGCAGTTAGAACGGTATGAGTTATCAAGGACTTCGGATTTGTTTGACTTTTGAATCATTGTTGCTTTCGCACACTTCCATTGAGTCGGATAGTATCCCAGCCTTAGGATAGCTATACAAGCTATCCTAAGGCCGTAGGGAATCAATTGTGTCATATTCAGAAACCAATTTTTAATTTTTTTTAATCGGACTCAACTTCATTAATTGAAATATTTCTAAAAAGAAAGTCCACCTGACAGCGTGTTTTCAAGAATTTTAATATGTCTTCATCCATGTCTGAATGTTGTTGACCGTTTTTGTCTTTGATTGGAACATTTCACTTCGTCGTAGGTTGATTTAAGTACTTTCTAGCCCGCCATAAGCTATGGCCGTTGAATCGTTTCTTAAGTCTTTCCAAACTTGCTTAAAATCCTTTGACGCTCTGATAAATATGTTTTTATCTGTCGGGCATTTACTTAGCAGCAATTTCTTTCTAAACCTTCGTTTTTGTGCAATTAATATTCTAACTTTTCCAGATATTAAAACTTAACTTGTGCTAGTTACACTTTGAGAAGTACACCAATTTTTTGACCAGTTCTCAGCTACACATTTATGTTTATTTGATTGTTTAACCAATTTTTAAATGTTTAAAAATCTACATGATTTATTTGTATCGGCAATTGCAAGACTATATTTGGGAAAAGAAGGACAGGACTACAGGAACCAGTGGATACAGCTTGACATATCTCATAAAGATATTTTTGATCCGTACTTACTTCATCAACCGTATTTTTTCTCAATTAAAGTTTCATGTTTGCCACGACAGGTAACCGACAATAATACGGGATTTTCTAAAAATCTAAAACTTGTACATCAGAAGGCAATTTTTTGGCAAAATATTTACCGAATTTTAAGTCTACCTCAGATTTTTACAATATGTATATTATTTTTAACTGTTTTTATCTAAAAACTCAACGAATTCATAATAATTATTATTTGACGAAATAATTCCAACCATATTTACTCCGTTTGTATTCTCACTAATCTCACTTAATATAGATGTATCAGTGCACATGATGTCCTGCTCTTTGTCAGTTGTCTCAAATGCTTGAACGGAGGATTCAAAGAAAGTTCAATAAGATGAACGTAGTTGGACGAAAGCGGTATTAAATGTATTCAATCGCTTGGTTTTTAAGCTCTTTTATGACTGTTGAGAACTGCTGCTAGTATTTAGCGCAGCAAAGGCTATAAAAATTTCGGTTTTACTGAATTAAGCAAAAAATCGCTTATTATATTTCTATAGACTTTATGGCTGCGGCATTTTTTACGCATTAACAAAATTCAAGCAGCGTTTCGATTAACTACGTTGATTAGTAGCGATTAGTTTGCTCTTCTATGCTGCACTTATGGACTCTATGGAAAATTCTTATATGACGTACGCCTTGTAGCCTTGATGCTGGCGGTACGCCAAATTAGTACAAAGACCGACAAACGAGGGTTAGCCAGTAAGTGCGCACTATAACTTTAAGCATACATATGAATTTACTTATTACTTATTGTACTACACTCGTCATTAGAATATACTAATATTTCAGTAGAGTATTCTAGAGAACACAAACAAATATCAAATCAAAACAAGCTGATTTGCTTTTCTTTATGCCATAATTGCGTCAAATTGCGCAGTAATTGTGGAGAATATCCCACTGTGCTAATCAAGCGCAATCAAAGCTTAAATGCAATGAACTTTTTCTGTTTTTTTTTTTTTGATAAACAAACGCATAAAAGATACTTTAAGAAATATGAATTCGATTTCAAAATGAAAAGCTTTCAGAAAACGGAAACGGAAATGAGTTGTGTAGCAGATATCGAAAAAATTTTGTTGCATACTTTTAGGCTTAAGTTAACAATTATTTTAAATACGAATATTTCCTCTTGTATATGTTTAAAATATGCTTCTAATGCGTTAATTGTTGGCTGCCTGCTATCTACACTTATATAAAAGCTCGCAATATATGTTATAATTCGCATTTAATCACAATTACGTGCTAAATCAATAGCCAACACAATTTCGTGCATATAGCCAGCTGCTAAACACGTAATCAATCGAACGCACTATTTATCAATTAAATTGCATTCAAACTGAAAACACAATCAAATTCATTGGACAATATAGCGTCATCTATTGCAGCTTGTCTGCTACTGATTGAAAATCGTTTTCGACCAACTTTGACCTATGAAAATGCTGTACACTTCAGCAGCAGTAGCGACCGAAACCAAAACTTAGTTTTCGAACTATTGCAACATAGTCGCTTAAGTAGACACAGTAAAATGTATAATTGTAAAAGCGAGTATGTATGCGCAGTGACACAGCGCTGTGGCAGCTCTGTCATTTGTACTACCACACAACACTTGCTGCACGCCTCAGCCTTTCGCTCACTATCTACAATAATGTAGTTGCCCTGCAAAAATATTAATTTACGTAATGCATTCAGCAAATAAGCAAACAATCGTAATAAAACAATTGATATTGTTATTTTGTTTAAACATGCTTAGAGCAGTAGCAGCAGCAGCAGCAGCAGCATTAACAATAGGATATACATTATATGTAAGCGTATTCGCCAATCCAAAGACTGTCCCGTACAAACCAATTCATAACGCGCATGACCTACGCGCAAAAAGTGTTCGAGACAGCTGAAATGCGTCACTATAGCGCTAAAGGTACGAGTTCGTACATATTATTTTTTGAGGGATTTACTTAAGCTTTTCGGATTGACTTGATGTGCGCCGCGGTTCATTAACACGAATTGCATAATCTTGCTACACGTAGCGCCACAAGCCTGCTGTACAACGACAGCAAAGTGGCTTGGCTTGAGTTCATTGATTGAGTTGCTCGTTCAATACAAAATAAATAATATAAAAAGTAAAAAACAAAATATTTTTCTTACAATCAGAATTTTGTTATTCACTTGGTTTGGTTTATTGACATGCTTGTTTCTATAGATTATTGACTGCGCCTTTTCGCCATGGTTTCCAGTTGTCAATTATATTCTTGCGTTTATTGTCTGATTTTCTATGTATTTCTAGATATTTAAGCTGTCAGTCTATTGTCGCCAGTTCATCGGCGTCTTGAGTTTGAATTTTTTATGCTGTCAGAATTATTTGATAATATTACACATACTCGTACATTCATGTATTTGGTTTTGTTTATACAGTCAAGTGCTCAAAAGAAGCAACGTATAGAGAGTATGAGATGCTAGCTGCTTCAGAATATGCAGATGATCAATGAATAGAATTACTATTTGCTTTTCTCTTATATGAGGTTGTGGCACCGCATATTTTTCTAGTGGCACTTATTTCTCCGGCTGCCTTTTATATACATATTTTCTATATATTTTATTTGAAGTGTAGAATACAAACTGTTTTGAACTCATAAATATTTTGCATTTTTTTCTTTAGTTTTCAGTCTGCTATCACCACACTCTGTTGTTTTTCTTAAAGCATATAGTATATTAGACAAATTTTGTTTGAATAATATTGATCTATTGCGAGTCTTACGACCTCAAAAATATGAATACATCTAAAAGAAACGGGCAACGCAAGAAATAAATAAGTGGATTAAGAAGCAAAATGATACCTTGATGAAGTGGACTCCGTACTCCCATGACCACAATACCATTTAGAACTTATGGCGATGGCTTTGTCTGCCATAGTTTGAAGATGTCAAATCATAAAAAAATTATATTAATTGCACCTGGCGCGAGATATCATTGAATTTTTAAGTTTCTTTACGAGCGGTCGAATTTATGAAGAATTTTTTTTTTTGGTTATACACATCATTAGTTATTGTCAAATATAGTTGTCGTTCATATTAGTTTTAGAATCTTAATTACACATGAAAGATTCTAAACTCCAGCTGCTCCAGAAGACATCAAAGACAGATTGTCACCGATACCTTTGCAGCAAATGGTCGTTGAGAAAGATGTATACGTGTAGTCTCTGAACATCAGTTCAGAGGTGAGCTAACGTAAGAAGGCGAAGGGGCCCCCTCTCCTTTAATAAGGGGTTGGTGCACTGGGCTTGGGACCCGCCACTTTAAAAAAAAAAAATAAACCCCCAATGAAAACGTTTATGAAGCCTCGGAAGGAATTCTATGATGACGACACCCGCAAACGATATAAGGATCACGAATTAAGGATATGCACCTGGAATGTCCCTTAATTGGGATGGTGCAAATATCCAGTTGATTTCCTCGAAAGACACAAGGCTGACATCACCACAATCCAAGAAATCCGATGGATAGGGCAGGGTTGCTCTAAAAAAGCATCCTGTGACATCTACTACAGCTGCCATGCGAGTAAGCACGAATTTGGATGTGGTTTCGTGGTGAGTAGGAAACTACGTGGCCTCGTCTCTGGGTTCACACCTGTTGACGAGCGTCTAGCCGCGATACGCATCAAGGCTAAATTTTTTTATATTATCCTGATTTGTGCGCACGCTCCGACGGAAGTGAAAGACGACGATGCTAAAGATGAGTTATATGAGCGCTTGGAACGTCTGTATGAGCGCTGTCCCAAGCACGATGTCAAAATCGTGCTTGGCGATTTCAACGCCAAGATTGGGAAGGCAGGAATCTTTGACTCAGCCATCGGAAAATAAAGCCGTCACGACACTACCTCCAATTATGGAGAGAAGCTAATCGATTTCGCCGCAGGTCGGAACATGGTAGTTAGTAGTACCAGATTTCAACATCTTAACATCCACAAGGCTACATGGCTGAGTCCTGATCAAATAACACGCAACCAAATTAATTATGTTCAGTTTGACGGAAGGCACGCATTGAGCGTGTTGGACGTGCGAACGTTACGTGGTCCCAACATGCAACGAAAGCTAGACGTCGGCAAGCTGCAATCAGAACAGACCACCTCAGCCTTCTCAAACACACTCTCCCGACTGCTCCGGGAAACCTCTCCGTCTTCTCGAGATATGTGTGAGCAGTGGAAACATATCACCCTCTCCATGGATAGGGCTGCCAAGGATGTCATTGGTTATACAAAGCCTGTGACGAATTCTTGGTACGACGAGGAGTGTCGCAATGCTACTGCAGAGAAGAACGCTTCCTATCAGCGAACTGTGCTGTCGGGAGCAACGCGAGCTGTTAGAGAGCGATATCGAGTGAAACGGAGAGAGGAGAAACGCCTTTTCAGACGCAAGTATAAGGAGCAAGAAAGGCGGGAGTTTGAGAATGTTGAGATGTGACAGAAATGAAGCTCGAAAATTCCATCAAAAGGTCAAGCGTCTGACTGAAGGTTTTAAGCCCGGAGCAACTTTCTGTAAGGATGACGATGGAAATCTTGTAACGGATGAACAGGAATCGCTGGATGAGTCATTTCTCCAACCTACTCGGAGGCGATGAAGCGCACAATTCCCCCTACAGAGAAATGACACCGGAACCACCAGTTAATGATGGCATTATTGTAGAGCCACCGGACTATTACGAGGTCGATTCAGTTATTAAAAAGCTGAAAAATAACAAAGCGGCAGGCTCTGATGGGCTGCCAGCTGAGTTATTTAAGACCGGCGGCGAAGAGTTGGTTAGGAGTATGCACCAGCTTTTATGCAAAATATGGTCCGATGAACGCATACCCAATGACTGGAATCTCAGTGTTCTCTGTCCTATCTTTAAAAAAGGAGACCCCGCTGTTTGCGCCAACTTCCGTGGAATAAGTCTTCTTTCCATCGGATATAAGATTCTGTCGCGCGTATTGTGTAATAGGATGCAGCCATATACGGATTCACTGATAGGACGATAGCAAGCCATCGAAGCAACTTCAAACCAAAATTGTCGAGCAGTGACCAAATATTGACATTACGCTAAATCCGTGAGTTCAACAAAGACACTCACCACCTATTTGTCTATTATAAAGTCGCCTTCGACACGCCGATACGATTGAAGTTCTTCGAAGCCCTGTCTGCACTAGTTATCCCGGCAAAGATTGTCCGTCTTTGCATGACGACGCTATCTCACACACAAGCGTTGCCAGGGTGGGGAAAAACTTCTCCGACCCCTTTGATACCAAGAGAGGTTTCAGGCAGGACGATGCTCTGTCGTGCGATTTTTTCAATCTCTTGATGGAATACATCCTACGCCGATGCCCGTACATACAGAGTGTGTCTGAATTCAACCGGAATCTCATGTCTAAAAAGAATAAAAATAGCATAAATTATGAAGAGCTGCAAAGTATCTCAAGCATCCCATTTAATGATAAAAATGAAGCATTTGTAGAACACCTACAAACCTTTTGATTTCTGAGAACCGGAGAGTAAACCCGAAATAGAAAGGTATCTCCTTGGCATGTCTAGAACACTAAAGAAATGTCATAGAAAAGGTAGGTAAGTTTCTGCCAAATGATTTGCAAATGGTTCACCTTTCTAGCATATTGAAACATACTACAAGCTTACGAACAAATGTGAAACTCTGGAATGTTGCAAAAAACAAAAAAAGATAAAAGCCACCATCATCATTTACATCAGTGAGTCATGCTTCCGAATGGGTACAAGACAAACTAGACCTACTGAAAGTTTGGTTAAATGAACGAAACATTAAAGTGAGGTCCGGTTGGTGCTTGATAGAACTGGCCAACTTTGCCTTCCTGTCGTTCCCATAATAAAGGAAGAAGTCTCGGCTCACATTATAACTCCGAAAACCATAAAAGCTTCTGGAGAGGATAGGCTGTATAACTTATTATTTTAAAAGTATTTCCATTAAAAGCCATAGTGCTGTCTATTGATACGAATCCTTGACGCGAGTAAAGTCAGAAGTAGAATACTCCTATCAATTTGGATCCCGTAAATCCCATGGAACACCAAAACAACTTAATAGGGGGTCTAAATTTCATCCTTGAAGGATTCGAGACCAACGAGTACGTACTTGACATTAATCAGGCATTTGACGGACTTTGGCATGATGGGCTCCTAAGCAAGCGCAAGAGACTGATGCTTACTCAGCTGTGGCTTTTTCTGTGGGATTGAATGGCGTTGAGTGCAGTGATAAGGTCGTACATGCGGGAGTTCTACAGACCACAGTGATGGGCCTTCTATTATACACACTTTTCATGACGACATTGAAAATTCACAAGACTTCCTCATCGCAACTTTTGCAGATGACACAGCTATGCTGGACAGAGACAGCTGTGCATATGCAGCGTTTAAACTCAATAAATGTGCTAATGTGACTTATGGCCTACGTCCAGAAGTAGAGATAGACCTTCTCCTTACTTTTTGTGGTTATATTGTGGTAACTCTTCAATTCTCCATACACCTTGCGTTGTTTAGATCAATAAACTAATGATGATGCTTTCATTTTTGAACGTCCAACGCACGCCTAAATACTTCATAATTGGAACAAATAATCAAAATATTGATTGTTATTTATTGTTATTTTCCTGTGCACTGCTATAATCTTATTTTTAGATTTTTTTTTAGCTAATTGATGAAGCTGTTGCTTGCAATATAGGTGAAAGTCCTTTGACCATACACACATACACTCTAAACACCTTCAGTCATGCATTGCTATTATTATTATTTTTCTAAACATGACACTCGGGCAGTTCATTTACATTTCCACTTCGAATTCACGCTGTCTGTCTGTCTGGCCGTTTGCCTGGCTGTCTGCCTGCGTATCTTTATGTTCGCAATGTATTGCCTTGCCATACATTGTCGCTTTCTAGAACTTTTCCTTTAATGACGTCAGATGAGTTCAAGTTGGCGCTATTTCGGTAGACAAAGTAGCGTCAGCGAAGCATATGCAAATTTTGATAGATGGACGCATGAGAATGTCAGCAACAGAAGTTGCAGCCGCACCAGCAACAGTTCGAGCTGTGTCAAATCCCCGAAGCGTGCTGTATGCTAATAGATTTTGGCTTAGCAAGCGTAAAGCCCCAAGAGCAATATAATGATGAGAGTGTGTAAAGAAGCTCTACTGCGTATTTGCTGCCAAATATTAGTTTTATTTATTTGTTTATTTATTTCTGTGCAAGTGCAATTCATGCCAATTGGTTTGTTAATTTAGTTGGCCAATTTGTGGTGTGCGGTTTAAGTGCTTAGATAGGTGTTGGTTGCCTTGTTTGTTGTGCTCATTTCTTGTAGTTCAAGGCCAAAGGCAAGGAGGTGGCATGTTGATAGACATAGGCAGGATGTAGTGTGCGTGCTGCATTAGACTGCAGTCCATAGTAGCCATTGCTCTGCAATAGTGGACTGAAAATTGTACGTAAACGTGGCACGCTATGATGTACAATGGTTGCACTGTGATGCGACACGGCAGTAGGCACTTGCTGCAGAACATGACCTGCTAGCGCCAGAACAGGTTGCTGCCGGACGACAGTGTGCGGCGTAGTTAAAATTGCTGCAGCACTGATGGACGCTGCATTTGACGCAGTGCAATAAAGTGCGCACACAATGAGCTGTTTTGGAAAAGAAGTTTAGATTTATTTAAGTGTTATAAACTTAAATGCTTACCAATTTAAACATTTTTTCAAAGTTTTTGCTGTCTACTAGACTCATAAAGCAGTTACTATGCAAAGTGCTTCAATTGTGCACTGCTTTTATAGTCGCTGTGATTCTTATTGGGCGGCTTCTGTTGCTAAAGCTGTGCATATACACAAATATATTTCCACAGGCAACAGCTTAAGAAACGCTTACTAAGTTGACCATGAATATGAAACTCTGCAGCAGAAGAACCTACAAAGCACCACACTCACAATGCAACTCAAGTTGCATGCCTTTCTTATTTGACTTCCAATTATTGTATTCAACAATCAGTATTTGACTTTAACATTTGCTGTTTGCGTGTGTTTATTCAATTTATTATGTGCAGCATAAAATGTCCTGTGAAAGCAACCAAGCTCTCCATGCAGTTCATAGCGCTGTTTATACGACTTTGCAGGCGTTGTGCCTTTTCTGCAATATTCAATAAGTTAAATGGGAGTAAAATGTGAGCTGTGTTACCATAAGCATTAAAATTGTTATAAATTCTAGTATGCAGCAAATTTGCGGGTGTTTATTAGTTATAGGAACATATAAAAAGGCGTCAACTAACCTTTAAAATATATAAAAGTTTATAGTAACAGCTGTTGAGCTCATCAAAATAGTCATTAATCGCAGACTGCAGCTTTTCATTGTTGGCAAATCTCATACCAAAGTTTCATATTTGCAAACAGAACATAATTAGAGGGTATTAGGTTGGATGTATAAGCTGTGTGAGGAAGCAATTTGATTGACTGTATATCGCTGTGTATGGTCGTAGTTCGCTCAGCGACGAATTCCGTGAAGGTCCTCAAAAATTTGTTGTTATGCCACAAAACATCGATGCGGTGCATGCATTGATAATGCGAGATAGTCATGTGACGTACAGTGAATGGAAACATAAATTTCAGAAACGTTCCTTAAATATTGGTACTTTAGCGTGAGCTGGCAACAATCTCTGTTTTGAAACGTAGGAACACACCGATAGTCTAGCATCAACTATTAGCGGCAAGTGATCTCAGTTTGAATCGTTTGAATCCGAGATAATCAGACGGCTAGACTGAATACCAGCGTATATACCAAAGTCCAACGCATCAGGGTGACGGTTCCTATCTTA
Organism: Leucophenga maculata; assembly: GCA_035044805.1. Lineage (NCBI taxonomy): Eukaryota > Metazoa > Arthropoda > Insecta > Diptera > Drosophilidae > Leucophenga > Leucophenga maculata. The sequence goes on from JAWNNP010003096.1 coordinate 778,051, forward strand.
CGGGTAGTATGTTGGGGCCCCAGTTGCTAGAACATCTATGTTGTTATTAGCTAACACATCAAACAACGCACGACTATTCGGATTTGAACGTCTGGAACCCCATTGACGGTGTTTAGCATTCCAGTCACCTGCAGCCAAGAACTTGGGACCAAGTTTAACAAAAATTTTCTTAGACTGCATCTCGGAAAGTATATATCTCGAAGGACAGTATAGAGCGGCAAAGACTATATCTCCGCAATTGGTGGAGACTTTGATGGAAGCTGCATGCATTTCCGCATTTTCCTGCTTTATTAAGGGAACCAGCAAGTTCGTTGCTTTCAAAACAATAACTTCGACTTTTTAAAATGGGGAAGTACAATTTTAATACAACTCTTACCTAATTCTTTCCGTTTAAAACAGAAAATTTGTAAATGATATAGAATCCGTTCTATTCGGAATTAATTTTGTATGGCAAAGTTAATGAAGAGTGAGTGTTGCCGAAATATATTTGGTTATGGGAGCAGTCCGGTTAAAAGGGCCCTACTAAGTTAAAAAAAATTAATGGGCTGGTCTTATGGGGAATTTCACTGTATATATTGTATATATGTATATGTATTTTTTATGAGGCTGTCATAATCCATTTTAGCTGCTACATACAATTGGACAATCCAATACACGCTATTATCGAATGGTATTTTCTATGCATTAATTTGAAACGATTATGGAACCAAATTGATACGTCCTAAGAAGTTTAATCGAAACACTTCATTTTGGAAAAGTTTGTTGCAAACTTCTACAGTGTTTGTGCCATCCAATTGAAATACATTTTTTTAAAATAATTTTGTAGTAGCCTTGCATAGTAAATTACAAACAATTTTTTTTATATTTCTTGATTCAATGTCAATTTTATTTTTTTCGCTTGAAAACAAATTTTGGATAAAAAATTTTTTTCTTAACGTTTTGCATAAGAAATCTCGTCAATTTAAATCGGTATGACTCTCATGGACATTGAAGATTTGTTGAGCAAATTATCTGCCTTTGCTGCATTCCGCATGATTAACTGCTCATACACTGCGCTACAAATGCGCGAGGATATATGCCGTGCCAATGGCGCTGTACAGCCGCGCTACTTTACCCATTGGCGCCCATTCAATCTCTGGCTAACGAATGTGCTTGTGTGCTATGCAGGATCGTTGCTGATGTATATGCTGCTGGCCCTTTCACCGCTGGAAACTTTTCGCAATTGGACCGATGTGCTGCTGTTTACTGGGGTCTGGTATGCCATCTACTACTCGCCGTGTGACTGCTGTTTCAGGCTGGCACGCACAACCACGTACCGTGTACTGTGCATCTTTGTGTATAGTGTGTCAAAGGTGCTGACTGTGGATGCTGCTATGCAACTTGCGACGCTGAGCTTCGACACCGATTGGCTGCCAGTGCTGCTGGTGGGTGCCGCAGTGGGCAGTGGTGGCGAACTGTTGAAGCCGGCGGTGGCATTTGTTCTAAATCGTTGTGGCGACCAGAAGAATGCTGCGCCTGTTAAGCTTTCCATGTAGGTTTTCCCATGTTTGCAGATCTTGGCATAAAATTATGATTTAATTTTTTGCAGCAATGCGAAGTTGGCCCTCTTTGTGGCTGGCATCTTTACTTTGGAGTATATACATAAGCAACTTTTTGGCTTGCAACATGCGGAATTAAAAATATATTTAATTGGCCTGTTACTCGCCTATATGTATCTGTGTATGATATACCCATTGGAACACTATATATGGATCATTGAGTCTAGGCTAAGTTACATAGTTTTTGGTGGCCTAACAGCCGATCTGGTAAGACTATGTAGAGCTCAAACGGTGCCAAACTACAACGCGGCTCAAGCAAAGTTTGAATGATTCTGAACTTATAGAATGAGTAATCGAGCTACTAAATTTTCAATTGTAAAAATTCTACGTACTCGTATATTTATTATCTGATTAGGGGAATTTAATTTCAAAATCTGTTTGTATTTGCATTGTTGAATAATTGAAATGCTCAAGTTGTGCAGCATTTTCTGTGTGTGTTCTATTAAAATAGAATGATGTTCGTTCGTACGTATTTCTTTGTATTATTTTTAGTATGGGAAATTGGTTTGTCATAGCTGAAGACCTTTATTTGAAAAGCCTTTACCTTCTACGTTAATAATTTTCTTGCATTTTCGTGGGAGTGCAATGGAATCGAATGGAATTAAATTGAGTCTCTGATTAAAAAAAGAAGAAATATTGACTGCGATACGCCAGATTTGCACTCCATATCTGAAGATGTTGGCACATAGTATTTCGCCTTGTCAGAATGAGAAAAAGGTTCATTATAGAAATTCAGTGGTAATGGGCTTGCATAGCTTGCATAGGTCTGCAGCTTTTCGCGGGTAGTACACATTTGATTTTAGCCAGAAACCCAGTATGATACTGCATTGCAACATGCCTTTGCTTCAAGGATGTTGTCTGCCACTCTTTGGACCATGGATTTCACGATTTCCATTAGCCGTACAATGTTCAGTTGTTCCCGAACTTTCGATGATGAGGATAGAAGTCTAATCCGCCGGAATTAGTCTGGGACGCTTTTCAGCTTACTATGTTTGTGGATAGCAAACTTCCAAGATTTCAGGAAGTTTTGCAACCTCATTATTGTATTGAAGATCAACAATTAAAAAAGAAATGAATTCGTAGGTAAGGGCTTGAACGTGCTATTGCACACCCTGTCTTGGCCTGGAACTTTTTTCTTTATGAGGATTTTTATGACCGATGTGACCTCCGCTAAAGTAAAGAGCTCAATGGACTTATGCAGTGTCTGCAGTGTTGAATCCAAAAATGTATCCAAGGTTATGCGACTACGAACGTTTTAAAAGATGTTTAGCGAAGACATTTGCCTACTCAGCATCCAAACGAGTCTATTTAACGTTTTGATCATGCAGGGGAGATTGACATATGGGCTGTCTTTTAACACCTTTTTTTGCATCACAGAGTGAAAATGTTGCCTTATTGCTGGTATCCTTATTTTCAAGCACATCGTTAAAAACTGTACCATTCTGTTTTGTCATTTAGAGTTTGGAGGGGGCTCTGAATGCAGTTTCTTAAATCAAGAGCAGCTTTGTGAATTTGGCTGAGGAATAGATCAAGCGCGAAGCCAATATCAAATCCAAATTTAAATCCATTTCAAACCAACCGTCTTTTGTAGTGTAGTGTAGTGGAGCAGCTGCAGCGTCAAGTGCGACAAAGAATGGTAGATAATCGAAGGTCATATCTGGCTGGTCTGATAAGGTTTGCTTCCTTTGTGGGATATCTCCAAATATAGAGAAATTCAAGTAGCTGGGACGATTATTTGCCCTCAATGGGTATCTAGTGGGGACAGCAGTGGCTAAAACATTTATTCAAGATGACATAACGTAGTTTGCCGTCGTATCAAAATGACCTGCTCCTAAGTAGTTGGTTAGGCTGTTAGCTTATACCAGAGAGAAGCTGTGGAGGGCTTTCATTTGGAGGACCCTAAGATTTTATATTTCTGCTAATGTGGAATTTGAAAGTGTGACCCCCTGTCGGTCAAATAACTTTGCTCCAACAAGAACAACTAAGGCGTCAGTAGATTCTTGAGGGCATCAGGCCCAACTCTATCAACAGGATGGTTTTATATCGCCACCATGTACTCCGTAGTCTGTTGGTCATACTTGTATAAGAAATATTTTAACACCCTACTCAACTGTTCCGGATTTCTGCCGTTTGTCCTCGTGTTGTCGGATTCGGGCGGGTATCAAGAGGTTTCATATATCTTTTCGTTAGTCCGTGGATGACGTCAACAACTTTAAAAACCCCTTAATTCCTTTCATTGTCCCTGTTGCGCATGTACCATGAAGCATTGCACAATATTCTTATTTTTTGTATTTTGCTTTGAGTGACTCGGATTTTTTTCAGGTTAGACCAGGGCTCACGATTGATTTGTAAATGGTTGGGCTCTATCTAATTTCTTGGTACTAGCAGCGACGATATTTTTCTAGCTTTATATAAGATCTTTTGATGCACCATTGTCACGTGCTTCGCTACTTTAAACTTCCTACCCAGTATGAGGATGTCGTATTTTTGGAGCCTAGCAAGGTTACACCAGGACATTAGTGGCTTTTTGTTGCAAATGTAACATGTGCACATTTTCCAGTATTTGTGTTTCTGTTTCATTTTAAGGTCCACTGCTCAAAATACCACACGTATTGCTTTAATGCTTTTGTGCTTCTGTACATATATCAATGCTTGCCAGCACAGAGGTGTCGTCCTTGTGGGTAGCAATTAAAATGTCATCTTCGTTAACTGCTGTGACTGAGCGTGATGTAGGCATATTTTCTGTATACAGTGCGTATAGCGTTGGACCTCAAGCCCTATCCTGGGGTACTCCTGTGGAAATACACCTTTTTGTCGATTTTCCATCATCTACAATGAATGTCCTTTCCGGCAATAAATAATTAAACAAAATGAGTTTGATCAGCTGCGGGGTTACATGGCTCTTTAGCTTGCTCAGAAGACCAAAATGCCTCACCCTGTTAAAAGCTGGCTAAGTATGCCACAGAATATTCCTTATGTTCCATTGCTTAAAGGACGAATTGGACAACACGGTGCAGTTATTCCGGAGTGCAGTGCATTTCACGGAAACAAAACTGACACCTTGGAGTTTTCTGAGAAACGTTTCTAGTTGCTTCGTTATGCTGCTTCTCGGGCTTTGGGAAAAATATGCCAGTCTGAGAATGCTGTTAAAGTGCAAAACTATAAATAATAGCCCTCTACGAGTAGTTTTAGCATGTTAAAAAATCTTCTTCTGGTGATTTGTTAGCCTTTAACTTCCTAACCTGCAGCCTGTTCTCTTCTAGGGTGACAGGATTTGTCAGTAGAAACATTTGATAAAGAGACTCCAAACGTGCTCGAATCATCCTTCTCGTGGTCTCTCATGTCAGATCAAATGTTACAAATCTGCACTCCAAACTATCGTTAAGGACTTTTGCCTTCTTCTGACTGAAATAGTGCTAGCCACCTGTACGATCCTTTATTGGAACTTTCGTATTTTCATAGCCGCGTTCTTAAAAAGATTCATATGCTTCCAAAGGGAGTAGTTGGACGATTCATCTCGATCAGCGAGAGCGGTTTGAAGACGATTAGCTAATCTTGTGTAGTTTAATTCGTAACAGTAGCAGCAATTGAACCACAAGGAAGCTAGAAAATCATAGAATCTTCGGAGTAGCCAATTTCCCAATTGTCCATGCAAATATTTATTGCATCATCAATAACCTCTGACCGATTTATGTCGCTGTTGAAATTTGTTTTTCCATTTAACTCAGTTCCAAAAGCCTCAAATGAGCAGCCTGCTGGTAGGATACATTGTCTTTGCGGCTTAAATTGTGATACTTTGTGCTAGGTTCCTAGGATCGGAAGGTTATTTAAAGAGATATTAAATAGTGTTTGAATAGATATCCTATTGCGGTCAAACCCATTGACTTTAATAATGTCTAAGTAGGAGTAAACGTTGCACTTTCAGTGACAATTACTTGGCAGGTGGTGCTAGCTATACAATTCCTGGTTCTGAACTGTTAAAAAAAGCAAAATTGTCGCATTAGGTGTTTTGAAAATCGAGTAAGTTGTGCCAGTATAAAGAAAGTATGGATTTTTTTGTTTACATGCTATTATTAATGCCCTTGCAAAGCCGGATTTTATTTATTCAAATGAATGCGCCTTTGCAAAACCATTGTTGTCCGTCTTGAATGGGTTATTGGGGAGGAGGAGGATAGATAGATAGATAGGGCTTTATTGTTATTGTTGTTTCTGTCATAGCAGAGCTTGTTGTTGACGTTTAAGCGGCTTAAGTTACCACAGCAGCAGCCACAAAAGCGGAGCAGTTGAAGAGCTACTAAAACGCTGCAGCTGTTTCGCTTGATTTGCATGCGACAGACTGTTGCATTATTTGATATGTCAAACGTATACAATACGAGTCGGTTGCGTAACTATGTAGAAGCACTCCTACCTGAGTGCTTCTCTCTAATCGGCTTATTGTAAAAAGCTTTAATGGGTTAATTAATATCATAGTTGAAGTATGTAACTTTCAGATTCTTAAATCGATTCAACTTTGACATTTACGTCTTTGTTTAGACAGAATTAAAGCATTTATTTTTCGAATTTTCAACATGAAGAAACTAAATCCACAAAAGATTAATAAATGGGTTAAATGCTGCCCAAAAGAATTGAAGAAGGAGGAAGAAGCTGAAGCTGCCGCAGCAAAAGCTCCGGATCCAGTCTATGTTAAATTAGATTGTGACTTACCACCGCAACCGGAAAAGCCACCAAAGTCCGAACGCCGCAAGCCGCAGGAGCCGAAAGAGTGCAATCGACCAGCAGTTCAAGATCGTACGCCGGAACAGAAGCGTGAGTTTCTGGATAAGGAAGTGGTGCCAATATTGATGCAGGGCTTGATGGCGCTTTCACGTGAGCAGCCACAGGATCCCATTAAATTTCTCTCGCAATTCTGGCTGAACGATGAGCATGAATGTGAAAAGAAGTTGCCGGACGATATACTGGGCTAAGCATGATGTGTTGCTTAGTTATGATGTTTCGTTATGTAAAAATTCAAATGCAGTTTGGTTTAGTTTGGAATAAAACAATCTTTGGCAAAAATGAAACTGAGATCAAGTATATGAATTAATACTACGGAGTAGTACACACCGTTTCAATTGACTGATGAGAATTTACTGAAAATGACAAAGTCTAAGCGAACCAAAACCCGAGGGCTCTCGCAGAAATAGATCTGATAAACAGAAACGTCTTTAGTGCGATCCGAAGCTTACATTGGAATGAACACGATAAGCATACCTATGGTTGTATCCTTATCGTGTTCAATCCAATAAGTATGTCGGCATTGGCTCTCTGGTCAATATGTCTGCTTAACAATTCCTCAGAATAGCTTGGTGCCCTACTGTCTGAGGTATTGCTCATCTTGTAAAACTATCGCGTAGACTGATTAATCAGGGAGTCGGAAGACACGTGCTTCAGCTCTCCCATTATATTAAGAACCATCGGTAAAAATGTATCGCGAAATAATTGTGCTGAATGGAGGGACTCTTGGCAATAGAGCTGCTTTTGTTGCCACGGTTGCAAGGTTTCCTTCAATCGTGGAAATGTGTTAGTAGCTACATTTTGAGGTCGAAGGGGAGTAAATGGAATAGGACGTTTATTTTATCTTTGGTGTAGTGCATAGAGCTCCCGTAACTCTCAAATTTTGTGTTAGGATAAATAGTTTATTTTCTTTTTATAACCAAAACAACGTCGTTCGCGTACGCTACCGCGTGATACCTGTCAGCTTACATGTGTCGTAACAGTTGATTAATTGTGGTCCTTCAAATCTCTGAACAATCCAAACGACACATTGACAGCACGGCTTGAAGCCTAAAACTGAAATCTTGCCATTAATTGTACAGAGTTTGTATTAAAAGTAATGAACGAGTGAAAATATAGAAAATCAAAAAAGTATTCAAATATCTGGTCTTGGTAGCAACACAAAAGTCGATAGTTTTCCGTTTCAAGTCCTCAATAGTGTTAAGCCAAATTATTTAAAAAAATTATCTTGAGCAATTAATCTCCAGCTCCAAATGACGAAAGCTTATGATCTCCAATTTTTAACTGCTGTCCCATTTATATTTATACAGGTGTTACTCCAGATCGAAGGTAAAAAATCGGTGCAGTCATAGAGTTCGTGATTCGAACAACAATATTCTGAAAAGGACACAAATGGCTTAACGGTCTAACATCTACACATACAAAGTTAAAACGTGTGCTTCACACTACGCAGTAGGAGTCCTCCCAATTTTTTTGCGGAATAACAAATTCGCTCTCGCAGGCAAATGAGATCAGATATCTCGGGATGACGCTGAACAAAAGGTTTACGTTCGCTTGTCACACTCAAAACTTGGTCACCGTTGTCGCCTCAGAATGAGGTAGCTCTACCCTGCGCTGCAAGAGAGCTATACACACTTGCCGTTGCTTCCATCTGGAGGTACGGAGTGCAGCTGTGAGTTATTTGTACCAAAAACACACCGAAATCGCATGCAGGTGATGCCAAACAAAGCCCTGCGGATGATCAGCGGTTGCCTATAGTTCGCTCCACAAGGATCTCTGCGTGGCGACAATTGAGCAGCAAATTGCCCGCCACACCAGTCGGTGTAGCTCAAGACTGACTACGCACTGCAACAGATTGACTCGCTCTCTGCCAAGCAGGACTTGATCAGGAGGCTAAGGAGGCGTAATATCTTCAAAGCGATATTATCCACATATCGTTGAAGGCTTAAGGCCATTAGACAGATTACTCTCTAAGGAGTCGACGAGTTTTCTTTAATTTATGGTGCAAAAATATTTATTGTATGAATATTCGATTTCCCATGTCTCCCTGGTTCTTATGCCACTCAATTTTAGTTTTTGAATCCATTCCTAACAATATCTTGTAACGTCTTGTGAGGTGCATTCAAAATCACAAAATTTGCTGGATATGACTGGAGAGATGGCAGAGCATTAAAAACACTGCAGAAGAATGCCAAGTACGGAGAGATCTCTCCATACCTGGTCATTCCAAAGCGTGCCCCGACGTCCTCTATTTCGACGTCCACCAATCAAGTTTGGGGCCCCCATGTAATCCACAGTTGCTGGAGCTCTTTCATCCATTTGAATGAGGTGACCAGCCCAGTGCAGCCGCTGGAATTTTATGCGCTGGACTATGTCAAGCTCATCGAATAGCTCTAACAGCTTGCGGTTCATACGGGACTTAAATTCGTCGTCGATTCTAATAGGACAGAAATTCCTGCGAAGAATCTTCCTCTCTTTTTCGCTTTTTCATCTGACTCAATCATGGTCCATGCCTCTGCGCCATACAATAGGACCGGGAGTATCAGCGTCTTATAGATATTGATTTTTGTTATTTGCTTGCTCAGCCCAAGCGTGATTCTCCGCCTGATCTCCAGGCTGACGTGGCTGGTTATCTCGGATCCAAGATAGACGAAGTTTTTTACAACTCTGAAGTTGAAATTCTCCATCGTCACCGACCGTCCAAGACGCGTTGACGGAGTGCGAGAAGGCATCTTGTCCTCATTCACCGCTAGACCCATGTTTTTCAATATCTGAGAACGTGTTGCTGACTCGCCGTTCCTGCGTGCCGATGATATCGAGTCTTCGGCATAAGCGAGCAGCATCACTTCCTTTTGGAAAATCGAGCCCGACATACTCTGTATGTACGGGCATTGGCGTAGGATATATTCCATCAGGAGATAAAAAAAATCGCATGATAGAGCATCGCCCTGCCTGAAACCTCTCTTGGTATTAAAGAGGTCAGATAGGTTTTTCCCTACCCAGACAAAGCTTTGTGTGTCATATAGCGTCGTCATGCAAAGACGAATGATCTTTGCCGGGATTCCTAGTGCAGAGAGGGCGTAGAAAAACTGCGATCGTATTGGCGTTTCGAAAGCGGCTTTATAGTCGACAAATAGGTGATGAGTGTCTTTGTTGAACTAACGGGTATTTTCCAAGATTCGTCATGTAAAGATTTGCTCACTGGTAGACCTTTTTTGCCTTATGGCTTCAGCCTATTACACAATACGCGCGACAGGATTTTATATCCGATGGAAAGCAGACTTATTCCGCGATAGTTGGCGCAAACAGCGGAGTCTCCTTTCTTAAAGATAGGACAGAGAACACCGAGATTCCAGTCATTGGGTATACATTCATCGTACCATATCTTGCATAAAAGGTGTGTGCATACTCCCAACCAACTCTTCGCTGACAGTCTTAAATAACTTAGCTGGCAGCCCATCAGAGCCTGTCACTTACTTAGTTTTTTGGTTCCGGTGTCATTTCTCTATCGGCGGAATTGTGCGCTTCATCGCCTCCGAGTAGGTTGGAAAAATGACTCCTCCAAAATCTCAGTGATTCCTGTTCATCCGTTACCAGATTTCCATTGTCATCCTTACAGAAAGTTACTCCGGGCTTAAAACTTTCAGACAGACGCTTGACCTTTTGATAGAAATTTTCGAGCTTCATTTCTGTCACATAACATTTCAACATCCTCAAACTCCGGCCTTTTTTGCTCCTTTTTCTTGCGTTTGAAAAGGCGTTTTTCCTCTCTCCATTTCTCTCGATATCGCTCTCTAACAGCTCGCGTTGCTCTCGACTGCAGAGTTCGCTGATAGGAAATGTTTTTCTATGCAGTAGAATTTATCGGATCATGATGAAACTTCAGGAAGCTATTAAATACACTCTCGCGCAGAGTGCAGGCATAGTAGAACTATCCTTCGGAGAGGAAGACGCCCTGCCCCAATATAATCAATCAACAAAATTCGTTATATCTTCGAAGTCATTTTGGGTACAAGGAGAAAATTCAGCATACATGCTATTGGTAAAAGTTATCCTGTTAAGTTTGGTCCAAATCAAAGGAGGTGAGGCCCCACCCACCACACAAGCGATAAACCAAATTCTACATATCTTTGTAACTATTTGGGGTACAGAAATGAGATTTGATAAATAGGTTAATGGGAGAAGTAATCCTATTTAGTTTGGTAGAAATCAGATGACGCAATGCCCCGCTCCCCAGAGTAAGATCCATTGAAAATCAAGTAAGAAAATCACAGTCGGGCGTAACCGACTGTAAGAGGCCCTGTACCAGTGCAGGTCGCCTAACAAACACATTAAATGTTTCCCGAGCTTATGACCAAGCACATGACCACTTTTCACTGCCCTTTTCTTTATATATGAAAAGAAATGGTGGGTCGCTCAAATTCATTTGCTTATAAAATCGTCATTTATTATCCGATTTGGATTTTGGCTAAGAAGGACGATATCTCTACACTGGCATACTTACTTTTTTTTGTGCCGAAGAAATTTTTAGCCTTGGTGGTGATTTAATGGGGAAGGGAAGGGGGGAGGGTCAGGTTTTTAAAATAAACTTGTACAATTCCGAAGCAGTCCTAGTCGAATGCAAAAAACACGAAGTCTCTATCTATTACCGTTTCCGAGATCCTTTCGTTCATACAGACGGACCGGCGGACGGACAGACGGACATGCCTATATCGACTCCTCTATCGCTCCTGACCATAATGGGGGTAACTTTGAGAGGTCTCCGATTATTATTTCTACCTGTTACATACATTTGCACAAACCCAATAGGCTCTTGTACCTTCGGTACAGGGCCTAATAAAGGGTTCGTTTGGCTGTCTGTATGAAAAATAGATACATAGACACAAAATTCATTACAACATTCATTATATACCGGACGCTGCAAAGCGTGTCGGGTAAAGCTAGTATTTAATAAAATTAAATTCAATAATATGAATGATCAAAGTATTTTTCGATTATATCTAATAACTTTATCGGCAAGAATTAACAAACCAAATTTCGGTGGGGTATAATAAAAACATGATTTAGTGTAAATTTTTTTAGTAAGAGCTATAGTTGGTCCTCCAAACAGACTCCAAAACTCGCTACTGTCTATTTTGCTCGATTTCGAGATGCCCTTAACCTCCATTGAAGCTTAAATTTTAGTGGGAGATATACCTTTATGGAATATTTGATGGTTGCCTTAAAATATCCCAAAATTATAATTAAAAGGTTGGGTAGATTTGATTGGGACCGTATGCCATAAATTATAATAATTAATGTAAAACAGACCAAACAACTATAATATAACACAAGTACTCAGAAGAAAGTTTAGGTTTATACCGTTTAGTACCAACTTCAGCTCAGGGATGAGAATGGCACGTGTATTGAATATAATATATCTAAAGAAGGAATAAGATAATCGAAATATACAAATGAATTTATGATCTCAAAGTTTTGGTTTTTCTTATTGACTGTCCATATGAACAACGAGAATTTTCAAAAGAGATAGAGCCAGAGAGATGGACTGACATATATGTCTATATCAAATCGACTTTTGATGCATGATGATCAAGAATCATTGCTGGATTCGGTGACTCAAAATTGAACCGAGGAAGTGTGTTTCAATCAAGTGTCTTCAAAAGAGGTTTATTATATACAAACCCATTTCTTATATTTTATATGACAATACTACAGGTACTCGATATTAATTTAATGACAAAATGAATGACCAAGCGCGCTTCCTGTACTTTTGTACGAGTACACTTAGAAACATTGTATTGTATGTAGGGTATTAAACCTTCGTTTCCATTAAAAATTGACATATTTTGTATTGTTTTGACATAATTTTACATCAGTTCTGAATGCTTATGCTTCATTAGTTGTAATGAATCTATGAGAATTACGCGTCAATGAAGCGCAACCAGGAGATGAGTTGCACGATTGCAGCGGCGGCCTATATAAGCAACAGATCGAAAGCATTTCGACAACAGTCAAACGCTTTATATCAATTTGAGAACAGTTCTGAAAGATTGTAGCCGCTGCAATGTTCAAACTGGTAAGTATGACTTGAGAAATCTACAACAAAAAAAAAAAAACAGAAACTAATTCTTTACCTTCTCTTTACCTCAGCATCTTTCACTGCTCGCGCTTCTCGCCTATGTCGCCTACACCAATGCCAATCTTAAATTGCTGGTGCCGGACAATCGCTTGACACTGCTCACCAGTGGCAAATCAGTGCAAAAGCTGTCCGCTGCAGCCGCACAATCCTTAGAAGATTCCGATGATAGTGACATCTCCGCTGACAATGAAGCTGATGCACAAAATTCCAATGAAGATGCTGACGACGAAGACGATTCTGATGCGGCACCAGCACCTGCTTCCGTAAAACGTACTTCTATTTCACACTCTGCAGCTGGTAATATCTTGAATCGCTCAGCACTGCTGCTCACCTCCAGCCATTCGACCAGCGGCAGACCCAGTGTACATCATCAAATCTTACCAGCTGAGGCTATACCGTTGCCCATTACTATTGCTACACGTGCCGGTCTGCGTACTATTATTGCACCGGAAGCCATCACCATACATCAGCCGACAGTGGCTAAGATCGGTGAAGTTGTGCAGAAGATACCCACTGCTGTTTCGCATCAGAGCCAAACTGTTGTGCATAATCATGCACGCGTCGTCACGCCCATTGTTGCGCCTGCAGTACGTTCCATTTCGACGCAGGTTGTGCGCGCCATACATCAGCCGCTGGTACTGGCGCCACATACACGCGTTATCAGCTGGTTGCATCATTGATGCAACAAAGTTTGGTTACATCCGGAGAAAACAAATTCGAGAAAATTACTAAGTCAATGGGAATTGGATATACATTATAGCTTCTAACCAAAGTCTAAATTCAAAAAGGAAAATAGAAATCTTAGTTAACGATTCTATCGCTTTCAGTCTTTATACTCTATTCTCATCTTCTAAGAGTGCCAAATTATCTTTATCCTGCCATGCTATCGTATATCTATCGTACATATAAATTAATCTCTAAGTTTATTTTTCCAAGTTTTTGGGCTTTCTTTAATAGATATTTCTTTTAAGATATTTTTGTTACGTTTTGGCAATAAAGTATTTGTAAAGCAAACTATTTGAGGTTATGTTGCAAATTAATTGCGTTTAATGTGCAAAACCTATAGCACGTGGACCTGGTATTAGCGATTCATAGCTTATCTTACGCACTGGTTTGATGTGCGGCAGCATTTGATGCATAACCGGACGTGCAGCATATGTAAGATGCGCCGGTGTGTGTCCATTGAAATGGTGTTCCTCCATTTTAAGTGCCGCTGCATGTACAGCTTGTGGTTTATAGTGTGTCGTGATAACTGCATTATCCGATTTTGGTGTCAAAATGCGTGTTGTTGGCAAAGATGTGACAAGCTGTGTTGTTGTTGTTCCTGTTGTTGCATAACTCGGCGAAAGCAGCGGCTTTGTTCCGTGTGTTAATACGGTTACGGGTTGCGTGAATTGTTGTGGCGCAGCTGAAAGTCGCGTAAAACTCTGATGTGATATAGCGCTTGGTCCATTGTGTAGTATTGTTGAGGGTACACCGATGATACCCGCATGCGCTAGGTTGGCAGCATAAATCAAATAAAATGTGCAAAGCTGAAAATAGCAAAATAATGTTTTGTTTAAATTTCGAGTTGCCGAAAAATCTTTTGTACAAAAAAATTTCCTACAATTTGTTTCATTTTGTCGGTTTTAGTAAATTTAGCGTCTTGAAGTGCTTCGAATTTGAAGTCTTGCTGGGCGAAACTAATTACAATTGCTGTTTGAGCAGTCATTTTTATACAATTTCAAAACGCATCTAATCGAATTGAGTTTACACTGCAAGAAAAAATAACATAAAATAAGCCAATTTTAGATTAGGCCTAATTAAGGTTTAAGTAACAGTCTTACGGACGGATTGACATAATTGCATGGATTCATTTCATTGTGGTATTCCTTATATTTCTTACCAAAAACCAAACGCATAAATAATGTTCAGGAGATCGAATTCGAGAATTATTAATGCTATAAAAATTTAAAAACATTCTGGATGGCAATGAACATATTGTAGGGTAGATGTACTATGCCAGAAATTTGCACGGAAGTGTACTTAATGACTTTTAGTGGAGATCTTGAAGGCGTGGCAGAACCCACAATGGATGTCTGCCTATCTGAGTGTGCCTAATCGACATCTTGGAGACAATACGAGATATATGCTTCAAACTTGCATGTTTAGATTCTCTTACTCATTCTTCAGATAACTTTTATTCCCTAGAGTGTTGTTTGCATTTACCGTTTAAATCTACTCCTCATTCTTTGTTTTTGTTTAAAACAATTTTATAGATGTAGTTAGCTTAGCTAGAAGCACCAAATGTAGATTACCTTACGTTAATCCTTACCAAATATTCCATTTAGGTTCAGATCGGACCACTAAAAGAAGTATTCCTCATACATATCAGTCCAATCTTTCTGAGTTTTTTAATCAATTTTTTTTTTTATTATTATTCTTTATGTAGCTAGAAACTCCAAATTTCGTTGCATGATTCCTAAGAAAATAATCAATATAGTAAAAAATCGGACCACTACAAGTGAGAACAGTGTATCGCGTAATAGGTAGAGCAATAGCTTGAGGCAATTGCATTAAATTTTGAGTAGCACATATGTCATAAATTTGAAAATCGCTGGCAAACAGTTTGAATAGCGTTAGTGTTTAGCGCTTTTGAAGCTTAGAAATTTAATTTACATTTTAACAATAATATCTTATGAATCTGCAGATTGATTTTGATGAAATAAACGCCAAATGTTACTCACAATAAAGCCTCTTAACTTTCAGTAATTTGATTATGAATCTAATTAGTGGCTTTTACGTGATGTGTGCACAAACAGATAAATATTCTGTACATTTTTATTATATTTTTTTTTTTTTGCTATCTATATTATGTTAGAAATAAACTTTAAGGTTATTGTACTATCTAAGACACTCTCAACATTGGTATCCTCTAAGCATCTAAAGTCGTGAACAATGAGATGTAAGAAACTAAAATAGATAGATAGTTTAAAGTGCCAAAATGTTGTAGGTGACACGCGCCCAACGACCAAATATTACAAGCAGCCAAACCGTCCAACCGGTTCAGTTGAAACTCACAGTCGAACTCAGGTCAAAAATAGAAAGGTCATTGCTCCACTTCCTATATAAGCGATAAACAAAATTCATCGTATATTTGGTATATGTTAAAGGTATTGGAATAAGAGCACAACACTAGTTTGGTCAAGATCCATATGTCCGTATGGCGAGAATTTGAAGAATATAAAAGATTGGAAATTTAGATCCTTCTGTTTCTTTTTCAGATAACTTGTATTCAATATGTAAATACCACCTCCTCTCTTTAAGGCGGATGGCGCAAACCATACAAAACTATTCTTCCTTCTGGACAAAGTAGAGCCCATTATCAAAAAGCCTACAACTTTTTAATGACCTGAAGAAAAAATAATTTGGTAATAATTTTTGGAAAGATACTTGGTCATATCAGAAGCATAAAAGCAACAAATTGTTTGAATATGGCTCAAGCAGACTGATTGTCGAAGCAGGAAAAATCAATATAAAAGCTCGGCAACAATCGAACGATTCAGCTTACATACGAAAAGTCCTGCTGCGCCATTTCAACAGCGTTTTAAGATCCAATATCTATATTCTTAAAGAAAGCAAGAACGAAAATAGAGGAGATGGCGTTGTATTAATTATCAAGATTATTATCTACCATTACCAGTTACCTCTTACCAATACTTCAGTAATCAAAACCATTTTCAATGATTTAACAAACTATTTAGAAATCCAAATTTAAGCCTACTGATGGAGTTAAAGAAACAACAACAGTTTAAAGATGTCATACGTATACTGACTAATATAGTATGTATTGGAGCAACGTATTTGGTGGAGACTTCAATTGTCGGCAGCTGAAAGCTTCAATTGTTGTATGGCAAATTGCTTTGCGAACATTAGTCACGATTTTACAACGAAAATCTTTTACCTACACCTATATGTTGTTGACTTATTGCCCAAAACTATTATCCAGCATCAACGTTGTTAATGATCTTAGCTGAGACCACATCTCGGTCCAACCAGCACTACTAACACCTACACCAAAAATGCGTAAAGTTCAGGAGGCAGCAACTTTCGCTAGCCCATCTGAACCTGAGCCACGGCATCAATTCTCCTGGTTTCGACTTGATCAAGCTACCAGTGAACTTCTCCAAGTGAAAAGAAGATTAAAAAGAAGATTTATTAGGACTCAACACGCCATAGACAAGTCGGCATATTGCAGAGCAAATAACGTTTTGAAGGAGAGGCTGCGCTCTAAGAAAGCAGCATTTTTTGAAGCCAGACTCCAAACTATGGATAACACCGCTGACGCGAACTACTCACTGTGGAAGGCGACAAGGGCTACAAAAAGGCATGTGGCAAGGCAAGTCCCTGTTTTAGTCCCTAGCGGTGAGTTGGCTAAATCGGATAGCGAGCAGGCCAACATATTTGCGACGCACCTAGAAAACAGGTTCAGCCCATTTGAGCTAGCAGATGATGACAAAGTTGTTGACGTGCAGCGATCACTGGAGACTTCACTACAGCTTGATTTTCCCATTAGGGAAGTGCATCCTGCTGAGGTAATATCAGTGATAAAGGAACTTCCTGGTAACAAGGCTCCGGGACACGACCGTATATGCCATAGAACCTTGAAAGCCCTTCCATTGAGTGCTGTACGTTACATTACGTTAATGGCAAGGATTTCAATGATTCAGAAGCCTGGCATGCCAGAGGATCAGCCGAATTCTTATCAACCGATAAATCTCCTGCCTTCTTTGTCGAAGGTATGGGAAAGACTATTCGTGACAAGAGTGACGGAACTGGAATGTTACAGAGAGGCATTGCCGGAACACCAGTTTGGGTTTCGTGTGGGAGGTGCATGGAGCAGGTGCATAGAGTGGTAAACCACATACTGCAGGCGTTCGATGATAAAGAGTACTGCAACGGTTTTTTTTTTAGATGTGCAGGAGGCGTTTGACAGAGTGTGGCATGATGGATTGTTGGCTAAACTTAAGGCGCTTCTGCCGGCACATTTCTATTTGATGTTACGATCATATTTGGCTGATCGGTGCTTCCACGTAAAAGTACGCGATAAACTCTCCACAACACACCCCATTAACGCTGGAAGCAAGGAAGCGTCTTGGGTCCCTTGCTGTATTCGCTTTTTACAGCCGATCTCCCGACACCTGTTGATCTAGCACCAGAAAAGGTACTGCTGGCATCCTATGCTGACGACGTGGCTATGCTATATAACTCCGTTTGTGAGCATGACGCAGCAGATTATATGCAGACTTACGTCGATGCTGTGGAAACGTGGGCTAAGCAGTGGAACATTAAGCTTAACCCGACCAAATGCATAAATGTTTGCCTCACGCTTAGAAGGAGAACACCATCCGCATTTCGTCTGAACAATACCTTCCTTACCCAAGCAAATGAAGTGAGGTATCTGGATTTAACATTAGACAGAAGACTGACCTTTGCCAGGCACATCAGGAACCTTGTCATCCGTTGTCGAGTGAGGCAAGCTCAGATGTATTGGATGCTGAACAGGCGAAGTAGGCTTCCATTAAGATACAATGCTACCATTGCCCCCATATGGAAGTACGGCATACAAATATGGGGCATTGCTGCAAAAAGCCACCGAAAACGAATCCAGGTTTTGCAAAATAAGGCACTGCGTGCAATCACGGGATGCCCCTGGTTTGTACGCAACTCCAGCCTACACAGAGATTTGCAGATTGAGACGGTAGAGAGTGAAATCTCAAGATACACTAGCAGGTATAACAACCGATTGAGTAGCCATGTTAATAGGCTGGCTCGGGTTCTTCTGGGTTACCATCCAATCAGACGACTGAGGCACAGAAATGTAGGGCTCATACAGAGTCCATAGTATAGAGCAGTATTAATACACACTTTTGATATTTTTATTGTTATAGTTTAGTTTCAATAAATTTTATAAAGAAAAAAAATAAAAAAAACTGCTTCAGGGTTCTACAAATCACACTTAGGGCAGACAAATAAACGATTTGTAATTGTTCTTAAAAAAAATGGGTTTGAATACCCTAATTAGCGTGATTTTGCAATCTAGGGATGTGTTGATACTTGGTTTAAATATATGTACTCATAATAAAATTTTGAAAAGTATCGATTTTTTTTCCTATTTATAAATGTGCGTTCTTCTAGTGAAAAGTATTTTTAATGTTTATAAATGAAGAACGTGGGTAACACGGTTATTTATTTTAACCCTATTGTGGGGTGGGGTGTGGCAACGCCCCCTCAAACTTTGTCGAAACGTAGCCTATGTTCTTTTCCATCGTCCCATCTATCTCTATACCAAAATTCATATTAATTGGTTAAGCGGTTTAGCCGTAAGAGAGGAACATACATCCATCCATACATCATCCATACAAACTTTCGCATTTATAATATGTACCTATTAATGTATACCATTATTGTATATTTTTATTCTCAGTGTAATTGCATACATTAAAGATTTTGCAATCGAATAATAGCAACAACTCAAATAATTTATACAAGCTAATACGAAATTAACTAAGGTCAGTTTGACAGTTCTGCGTGGCTATTATTAACAAATTTATATAAAAAAAAAAGAAAAAACTGTTAATTAATTAATCAAGTAGCAAATGGCCAAAGATATTCAAGTGCCAGACTAAGTGCACGCAGCGCACTGAAAGAAGGCCGGGTTCGAGTGCGGTGGAGATACGAAATGGTGAGACAGATTTCAACTGAATCTTCACGCAAATTGTCTGCATGAGTTTCAATTACAAACGCCGGCGGCTAATCGACATCGAAGTGCGAGCGAGTTAAAAAAGCTGCTGGTGTTGTTGTTGCCTAGTGGTGTGCTGAGGTAGTGGAGCGGCAGGCAGTTTGCGCGCGCAAAAACAACCTTCAGTAAGTTGCGCAGGCGCACGAAAGAGAACGCAAGTGCGCGAGAAGAGTGAGTGAGTGAACGAGAGCGATAATAAAAGGTAAGCTTTAGTTTCTGTTCATGTTATTGTTAAAAAAATAATAATACTTTTTTTTTCATATATATTTATTTTTTTTGATTTTTTACGTAAAGAAAAAATATCTATTGAGACACTCCTACAATTGCAAGCGTAAAAAAGCGCTGCGGAGCAGAGTGGTAAGTGGTGTGCGTGAAAAGTGAGAGGGTTGCTTATGAGCAATGTTTAACACGGGCGTAGTAAGATATTTATTTTTTAATGGGGTATATATGTTTGTATATAATTTATATAATGTATTGTATACAATATCCAAAACAGATAACCGAAACAAAATTAATTTTTTTAGAAAATTGTGTTCAGTCAACTTAGCTAGAAAAGCCGAATTTGATAAATTTTGCGTCAATTCTAATAAAATATTAAAAAAAAAACACCATGTCCGTCTCTTTGGATATGAACAACAAAAACTTAGAGACTGTAAAAAATAGATCCTGTAAGTTTGGATATCTAATGTGTCTTATTCCGTTTAGATCAAATATGTTTAATGAACATCCCTTCTTTAAAAACTTGCCTCTTCATTTTGAGTTTTTGATTGAACAAGTTTTTGTTAAAAAAACAAATTTTATGAAATATTCCATACAGATCCATATTGAACCACTAGAATGGATAGCCTTTGTTTATCTTTCCAAAGAGCTGAACAAAATATAAATGGGTATCTTTCGTATCGTTGTGTGAGCAAATTTTTTCCAAACTTTTTATGTTCAATATATGCAACCGATTTTGGAAAATAATGCTGAATTATGTTAAAATCGTTTATTTTTGGGAGTTTAAAAGGTGCTACATTTTATTTTTCCTTCCAATATTTTTCATCAGAGAGATGAAAAGATTTTCTGTGAAGAATAAAATCGGTGGCGCAATAAGAGCATACTTATTCAATTAATAAAAAAAAACTTACCAAATATTAAGTATCTTTACTCTGTCCTGGACGGTCAAAAGTCATACTACTTTTAAACAAATTTATGTAAAAATCAGAATAAAGCGTGGCAGATCAGCATCAAAAGTCAATTTTGTTATGTCCGTCCATTCACATATCTGTCCGTCGTTTGTATGTGTGTGCAACAAGTTCTCAGAAGCCTTTAGAGCAAGAGACATCAAGTTTATGAATAAAGAATCCTCTTAAATTTACGCAGATGAAGGGTGAACATTTTTGAAGTCTGTCAAGCCGAAAAACAATTTTTTAAATAAATTTTTTTTTACAATTTGTATTATTTAAAAAAATATTTTATAACTTTTCAATTCTCCTACAGAGTGGTATAATAATGCTTCGATGCTCTCCAATAATTTCCAGTCCACCGAAATATAGCCATTTTTGATCCTTGGCCAACTTGGGATATTTAAGATAATTAAATACCGGCTTTATCACAACTGCTTACACAAACCGCTAGAACCGAAATTTTTTTCGACTTTATTCAAAATTTCTTCAGAATATTTTCTTCAGGATAGTACTGAACGCAGATTCCCATTCTTTGGCAGGATAAGTAATTAGTGCTACACATTTCAGTAAAGTCCGGTTATAGTTTACCTGACTGGTCTTTACCCACTGAAGACTGACTGAGATGCAACATAATTATTTGGGTATCTGTACTGAAGAGAATAAAATATTTATATCCAGCTCTTTTAATGATATAGGTTGGATAGAAGCTTTCTTATTTTAAATAATATATAATGTGGATACCCATACTTAGTTTCACTAATCAAACTTTTATTTTAGGAAATTAGTGAGTAGAAAGTCACAATTATCTCTATTGCGTAACATCTGTAATACTTGTGCAAAACATTGAAATGAACTAATTTATACGGCTTTGGTAACCACAAAATTTGATTTTCTTGTAACCGAATTTTTCGCGTTCACACAAATTATTTTGTTTTGAAACAGAAACAGAAACGAATTGAACGATTTTATTTTTATTGTTTTGTTTCCCGAACGATTTGCTTTCGATTTACAAGCCGAAAATTTCGTTTTAAGAAAAAGGGAACAAATTAAAAAAGTAAGCGCTATAGGCAAAATGGTCGACAAATGTATACCCTCTAACTTTGTTTTTTACAAATAATTTAAAAAGAAAATTTAATAAAACAATTATTGGGTTAAGTCAGAACATAAAAAAAATAAATCAAACTACTTTACCGCTGCCGCAAAACTGTTACTTGTAACAGTATGACCTAACGAATATTATTCCGTGAGTTTAGTTTTTTTAAGTTTTTTCTGCTTAGAGAAACTTTATATCAGACAAATATACAGACAGATCGACGTACGGACATGGCTAAATTTTCTCCAGTCGTGATGATAACGAATATATCCACCTTATATAGCCTCCGATGCATTCTTCGCTCTGTCACATACAGTTTCATATTTCAACAAGTCTAACATATCATGCTACAAATATTATTTGTGTAGGGTATAATCAACAATTAAATCATAATTACTAGAGAAAACATTAACTTCGGTGCAACCGCAGTTTAGATACTCTTTTCACACTTGCGCTTGCCACAGCAATAGTGAATTTAATATTGAATACTCAACAAGTATGCTAAACAAATGAGCTACGAGGGTGGTTTTATAAGTCAGTGATATGAATAGAGTACGATAAAATTTGAAGTTGCGCCATTTAGTTTGCGTTTGACAGCCATTGAAAGCTGAATAAATAGTGAATTTTATCGAAAATGGAAAAAAGTGAAGTTCTCATGTTGAAAAAGAACTTCTTCTTGCATTAAAATTCATTACTGGAACCTAGGAAATGCTTGATAAATACTATGGAGACTCTGCACCAAGTGACGCCAAACGTTAATGTCACCCAAAACCCGCCAGAAACCGTCGATAAAATCTATGGAATCATATTCGACCATCAGAGAATGAAAGTTCGTCTGAAGGCTGAGGCTGTATCTCTCTTAGCTAAGCAGGTATATCACATTTTACATTAATATTTGGAGAAGAAAAATCTATCTGCGCTCACATTTGATCATAAGCGCAACCGTTTGATCACTTTAAAGGAGTGTTTGTTTAGCCGCAATTTGAATGCGCATTTGCGAAGTTTCATTACCGTAGATGAAATATAGATCCATCACGCCACACATGATATCAAGACAGTGGATTCTTTTGAATGTTGTACACCAAAGAAGGCCAAGGTGGGTCTGTCGGCCAACACAGATTTGTGGGATGCATGCATGGTGTTATTACTTTGAAAAGGGAAATATTATTCATTCATTTTGTACACATTCGGTATTGATTTAAAGCAGAAGCAACCGCACTTGGCGAAGAAAAATTTAGCACATTTGGACTATTTCCCGTTTCCTAACCTGAAGAAACGGCAAAAGATTTGGGTCGAATTCGGCATTTTGACGGCATTGGGAAAACCTATTATTTATGGAATAAATAAAAAAAATTGGAAAAAAGCTGGACTAAATGTATCGAGCTGAAAGTAGAGAAATAAAAGGGGTTTTCTGCCGAATATCTTTTATTCATAAAGTCAATGACATATCCAAATGTCCACGTATTCTCTCCGCGCGTACTCTTAGTTATACCCTTAAGATATATATAAACATTTTATCCAATATCAATTTTAAATATTAAAACTTCTTTTCATACCAATTTGGATTCAACTCTGTATTTAGTGTGGACAGCTGATTGTGCTCGACTATGATATACCCCACATCCTTAATATATTAAGATATAATAAATTCGTACGAAAGATATGTTTCTATCTGGATGAAAATGTTTTTTATTAAAAAATCCATAAAGATTGTCACGTTTAAATGGGTTCGACCACTTCTAGTGGTCCGATATGGACAATTACGAAATCTATCATTAGAATTAAAGTTCCTAACTGAAATAACAAGAAAACAAAAAATTTCTCTTAGAAAAACTTGAAAAGAAGGGACAGATTTTTATGGGTATTTACCTCTTAGAGTAGGGCTGACATGTTCATTGAATACTTGTTATTTGAAAAGGAAATATGAGAGACTAAATATCTTAAATTGGAAGCTCTTATACTATGCAGCCATATAGACGGACATGTCCATATTTTCTTAACTTTTTGTATGGGAGCTACACTTTTTAGTGGTTCCATTTGCAGCTATACGGAATATTTTATTATGTTTGGAGTAAAATACATTATTCTTGCGTTTTCAGTTGGATCAACAACAACAAGAAAAGTTTATTTTTATTGTACAAAAGCTCGTAAATGAGGGCAAGATTTGTGTGGGATCTACCGTGTCTATTAAATGCGATCTGGACATAGATATATGGAATATTTTTTCAAGATTGACGTAAGATGGATCTAATTTGTTGTTTCTAGCTTAATTGAGAAAAACAATATAACATTTTTTCATACAAAAACTCACAAGAATAAATCGCTTTATATGGTAAGCTATCTGAAAATGGAATGGGAGCTTACAAATATTCAACTCTTATACTCTTCAAACTCACGTGGTTCGTACGAACAACCAGACAGACGAACAGAATGACTTGTTTATATCAATTCTCCTTTGAAAAACTACTTTATACATCATAATAAAATCGTTTACACAATTCTTGAGTTAAAAATCGAATTACTGAACGATAAGAAGCTTTATTGTGAGTAACCCTTAGCGTTTATTTCATCAAAATCGATCGGTAGAGTCAACAGATGTTAATGCTTAAATATAAATTAAATTTCTACTCTACAATATCCTTAGCCACTAACGCTACTCAAACTGTTTGCTAGCGCTTTTCAAGACTATGACATTAATGCTTCTCAAACTGCACAGAATACTATTGTCTGAAAGAATATAATATAATAATATATAAGTTATATGTAATTATTCGGCCATGCCTCACTTATTCAAAAAGACAAATATGGGACTTCGTTGCCGAGTTCGTTGGTCAATAAATTATACATGGTGTCTGACTTGCAGCTGTCTGTCACAAACATTTGCAAAAACTTAATATGCCCTTTTGCCCTGTGGGTAGAGGGTATACAAATTAGTAGCTTCAGTTAGTTGTGTATGGGAGCGGTACCTTCTAATAGCCTTAACTAAAGTGTGGCTTTTAATTGAAAGTCAACATATAAACTTTTAAACTAACATCTCGAAGATTATGGGAAAATGGCCCAGACAGATGGATTCTCTCATCATCGTGCTAATCGCGAATCTATATATATATATATATATATATTTTGGAGTTTCAAATGCTTGCTTTAAGGCGTTGCAAATATTATGACTAAATTGAAATACTATTCACACTTGTGTGCGGCAGGTTCACACGGTGCAAGATATTTGGCAAAAATCAGATTTTAATTCAAAATTATTTGTAGTTGAAAGTATAGCATAAACTTGACAGATATCTGTCACCATCTAAACCTACTTAGTAATATAATTATTATCTTTTTACTTTTGCGATGCAAAGTATCGCAACACAAATTGAACAGCATAAAAGAAAGTAAAATCAATCTTTCAAACAAGCTACACAATCGCTCTTAGCCCCCCTTAGCTATTGACGCCACTGCTGCCATTCAATTGCTACACCGTGATTTCACGGCATAAAAATTCATTAGCCGCAGTTTGCGTCTACCACTCGCTGTTGGCGTTTGTAGCTGAAGTGAACAAGCGAGCAAGCGTTTAACCATAAGCCACAGCGACTTAGACCAAGATACACTCGAGTTGCTGCTCCCAGACGTTGTCTATCGAAACGCAACCCACGCGCTCTTCCAATAAATCCGAATTAAACTGTTAACAACTATTTTACGACGAGTATTTATAAAGCGATTATGCGGCATTTGGTAAGTGTTTATTGTTTTTGTTTTTAATTGCATGTAATAATTATTTCGCATTAATTTATAGCTTTGCTATGTGCTCGCACTACTGGCGCTCTGCTGCACATGTGGACAGACGAAACCCGCTAAAAGCGATGCTCCCGCCGTAGTACTCATCGATGCTGCACCATCTGTGGTCTCATATCAGGGTTCATCGCAAACGCATACGCGTTTTGTCATTGCGCCCATGGGCCGCTCGCTGGGCTATGTGGAGCCCACCAATGTTAATCGTACGGTAAATCGTACGGAAAAGGTGCGCGTTGAACGTGATTATGAGTTTCTGAATATAAATCCGGTCTATGTGCCTACCTAGTTTTATTTTAAGTTCTGAAATAGTCAAATACACTAAAAATGCCAAAAATTTCAAAAACTATGGAAGAAATGTTTTTTTTTTTTTTGGATACAGTAGGCCTTTACTATTTATGTCAAAGAAACTTTTTTCCAACTGCGTGAGAAGCACTTTAAAGCGTTAAGTTTTAAAATGTATCATCCAACTCCAAAGTTGGTACTACCCACAACGAAGCGCGTTCGCAAGTTGTTGAATTATGGCGAGCGCTTTGACAATTTGGCGGTTTTGGAGCATCATGAACTAAAAAATGCTGAATGGCGCGCCTCGTTCTTGGATCCAAATCTTGCGCCGCCGCCTTTTGGTGTCAACGTACTGGATAAGGATGACTCCAATAAATCTTTTGACATGGGCTCCACAGAAGATACGCGTACAACTGTTTCGGCAAGTTCGCAGTTGCCGCAAGTAAATTTGGAGCTTACACCGCCGGAAGATGAAAACGATAGTCAATAGGAGAAACATAAACCGAAGTATTTCTGAAAACTGGAATATTCTGGAATATAACACATATGACCAATAGTGCAACAGAACACATATACCAAAGAATTGAATAAAAATCGAGCATTAAACAAAAAATTCATATCTTAGTTTTTTAATTGAAGCAGAAGAAATTTTGAAGGCTTAATGGTGAATAGTGTAGGCAGATGGCAACACAGTTTTCACTAATGGAGCAGTGTGCACAATGGGTGCAGCAGCGTGGTAGACTTCTGCGGCATGAACTGGTGCAGCGTGCACAACGGGTGCAGCATGAACGACGGGAGCGGCGTGCACAACAGGAACAGCGTGTACTACAGGAGCAGCGTGTACAACAGGGGCAGCATGCACAACAGGTGCAGCATGTACGACGGGACTAATAGTCTTCACTACAGGCAACGCTGGCGCAGCATGCACCACGGGTACAACGGGCGCAGCATGTACTGTGGTCTTGACTACTGGTGCCACCACAGATTCTACAACAGCCTTGTTGTGCACACGTGTAAAGCTCTGATGTGAGACCGCCGATGGTGCCGAGTGTACAACGGCGCCAACTTTAGCTAGAACAGGCTCATGTACGACATGATGCGTTTCAATGACTCCAGCATTGGCAGCCACAGCCAGCAAGAATAAACCAAAGATCTGTAAGATCAAAAATTCTTTTTAAAGGATATTCAACTATAAAAGCTCGAATCACCTACAGCTTTCTGCATATTGTTGCTTGGAAGTTGTTGACGATGTGTTGTCTACTCGAGAACTGTTAAATCTTCTTTTAGATGCCAA
The DNA here is from genome assembly GCA_035044805.1 of Leucophenga maculata. Lineage (NCBI taxonomy): Eukaryota > Metazoa > Arthropoda > Insecta > Diptera > Drosophilidae > Leucophenga > Leucophenga maculata. The sequence goes on from JAWNNP010003096.1 coordinate 804,966, forward strand.
ACAATTTATAGTTCAGCACAATTCCAGCTTAGTTGGCTAACAAATCCCTAATCCAATTGACATACTTTGTTGGCGTTGGAGTACCAGCTTTGAAGTGTTTTTTTTTTACTTCTACTCGAAGTTCGCTTGTTGACCTCGGCTTATACATGACGCTGCGCATATGGCAGCATGACATCATCTGGCAGCTGAAGGTTAAAGGTACTTACAATAAGTGCTTTGCGTAGTAGTAGTACGTAGCGCACTTCATTCGAAAACATTTTCGTGTAGTAAACCTTTTTGTTACGTTTCATTTGACTGATTGTGGCAGTATCAATCTTTGACTGTTCGATGTGGTTATTTATTTTTGAAAATGTTTCTTCTTTACAATTGTCAATTTTTAAAATTAACTGCTTTACTTATAATATTTTTTGGTTTTTGACGCCATTGAGCGGATTTTTATTTGTTAATAGGGTTTGTTTGTCTAGGCTTTGTGGTGTGGCATTTAAGCAGCTCAGTCAAAGGTTGTCAATCAAAATTGGTTTCAGCACACAGCTGAGCTGCGCTGAGTTCAAGTTCAATGTTGTTCGGTTATATCTACACTTTAATTAGGTTTTTATTATCGATTGTTGTATGTATTTTAAATTTCGTTGATGATTTGCAGCTAATTTTTAAATATTGAAACATTACAACTCACATTAAACACATGAAGGACATTATTCGCAACATTTTCGCTATATAAACTGACTTGTCAGCTTTCAAAGAGCAACAGTTAATTCGTGTATCTTCCATTGAAACAACTGCAAATCAAATTATTTAGCAAAAATGTTCCGTTTCGTAAGTTGTTGAAACTTCAAGCACTTCAGTTCCTTTAATATTTATTTCATATTTATTTTATTTACTCAACTAGATTGCCATCTGCTCTCTTGCTAGCATTGCTGCCGCTGCACCTGGTTTCGTCAGCCCAGTTGTGACACCCGTTGTCACTCCGGTCGTTGCCAAGGTTGGTGCAGTTGTGCACAGCGCTCCCGTTGCCACCTCGCATCAAAGCTTCACACAGTACCATAGCACACCAGTGCTTACGCCGTTCGTCAAGCATGTCGCTCCAGTTGTCCACCATCATGCTTATGTCGCTCCAACTGTTGTCAAAACTGTTGCTCCCGTCGCCTATACCGCTCCAGCTCTTGTTAAGACTGTTGCTCCCGTCGCCTATACCGCTCCAGCTCTTGTTAAGACTGTTGCTCCCGTCGCCTATACCGCTCCAGCTGTTTTAAAGACTGTAGCTCCAGTTGTTCACCATCAGACTTATGTGGCACCAACCGTTGTCAAAACTGTTGCTCCAGTCGCTTATACCGCTCCAGCTGTCGTTAAGACTGTTTCTCCCATTGTGTCACATGCTGTCTCCCACCAGAGTCATGTTCAGCTCCACCAGAATGCTATCGTGTCTCCAGTTGTTAAGACTTTTGTCGCTCCAGCTGTACCAGTTGTGCACGCCGCTCCAGTTGCCCATGTTGCCTATGGTCATTAGAATGTGATTATGATGTATCCGGTTTTTATAAATGTTGTTGACTAAATATATTTCGTTAAAATTTTAAAATAATGTTGCTCTGCAATATTAGAAATATTTTGTTGAGATGATATTTAAATGAAAGGCTTTCTGAACAGAAGGTTTCTGGGCCTACCAAGAGGGTATCAGACTCCGATCATTGCCTTTAAAACCCCTATTGCCAGGAACCTAATATAAGGTAATCTTATGGAATACCGAGCTGGAGGAGAGTCGTCAGCAGGTAAGCGATTTGATTCCCGCATGTCTGTTAAAGGGAATCATCAGTAAACCATTTAATAGTAGATATTCCTTAATGATGAGTGTACCCCTCGTAGTCCATATGGCTTGGGATGAGATTTGAGAACTGTGAAATTGTTGAAAATTAAACACAACCGACATGGCCAATAACATCATCTGATAAACCGGTTACCTCGAGGAAATCAAAGAGTTTATGTCACTTAGAGACCTTTTCGATACTATTAGCATTCCATTTTGAACTGCTCAGAGTTCTTTTTAAAAGATATTGTGCGCTGAGCAGGAAAAATATCGGTTAATTGGAAAAAGATTGTTATGTATATAGCGTCCTCTGGCAGCAGAACATCATGAAACGTATCATTCCTGATTATGATACTTAGATCTATGTTTACGACTTAGAAACGTGTAGTCAATCCTGCAGCTTTATTGGTGGACCTAGTGTGGATTCATCAGCTTACTTTCTGCGGTAGCCAAGCTATTCGAAAAGTGTCAAAAAACGGATATCACATTTCCAGTTTGGATTCCGGAAAGCCTATGACACTCCAGAGCAGTGGTGGATTTCATTCTGGATGGTTGTGAGGCCAAGGAGTATGTGATAGCGGCCTACTTACATATAACGCAGACTTGTATAAACTTGGTCCCACAGTGTACTCGATCTTCACACACGACATGCTTACTGGTTCTTTAATACCTAAGATTTAATATTAGTCACATTTGCCGACGACACAGCTGTCCTTGTCTAGAGACATATGTATCTATAATGCCAATGATGCCCTGCAATTGTGTTTGCATGATTTCGGACAGTGGGCAAAGAAGTGGAATATAGGTATCAATCTTAGCAAATGTGCTAGCGTCACTCACACCCTGCGATTGGATGAATGTCCGGTTGCCTTCCTCCAATATCAACTGCTAAGCCATTGTCCCGGGCTCAAATACCTTAGCGTCTACCTAGACAGAAGACTCACGTTTAGCAAGCATATAGGCACCATGGTTAGCTCCCTCAGAGCCAGGATTGTCAAATTAAGCTGGCTCCTCAATGACAAAAACAAGTTATCCTTAAAAAATAAAATAGATATGGATTACAAGTATTTAGCATCGAAGCGAGAACTCATCTTAACAAAATAAGAGTGCTCCAGGCAAAGTTCCTCCGCAGGATTTCAAATACCCCATGGTTCATGCGAACTCTTAATATAAAAAAGGATATAAAAGTTCCCAAAATAGGGGAGGTAATTACTCGTTAGGCCTTGGACTACATCGAGCGCCTGAGAAAACACCCCAATCGGCAAGCTAGGCGCATTCTAAAGCAACGCAGAAAGAGCGAAGTCATTATGTCGAAACGGCTTCAAAAAATTTATCTAGTCGACCTCGTCGCCAGGGTAATTTAATTGCAACATACTACCAACAAATAAATATAATAAACATAATTAATAAATCTAGTCTGACTTATTTTTAGGTTACTTAAAAAAAGTTCTAATGTAAATGCAAATGCAAATTTTCTCCGTATATTTAATTTAAGTTGTTCAAAAATAAAAGAAGAATTAAAATAAGTTTAAAAAAAAAACAAGCTCACACTAAAAACAGGTATACTCTTGCACTTATTTTGTCCTGGCTATGACCGCGTGTAGATCTCGATGACAGGAATAGGTGTTAATATACTAGAGTAATCCAGATTATTAAGAATGAGGCCAGATTTAGTTTTGAGCCTCGCTAAAGTTTGTGTGAAAATATGCAAAGAGAAGCATGATCGCTTCCATTGCGGCATCAGTTATGCACAGACATGCGAGCCGCAAATTGTGGACATATCGTGGATATGCTCAAGAGATGAAACATTTTTCTAATGCGGTATATTGCCAGAAATCTGTGAATAAGGGCCAAGTGATGGACAATTAAAAAAAGTCTCAAACAATGGAAAACGCGAACTGGTACATTCGCAATTAGAACAACCAACGCCGAAACCAAAACTGGCACAATAAAAAAAATATTTAAAAAAAAACTTTTTTTAAGTACATATAACATACAACCCAAATATAATTGTGCATATATTAAGATAATTTGGCTGAAACGGACGACGCGTACTAATTATAAATTATCATTAGGCCCTGTACCGAAGGTACAAGAGCCTATTGGTTTTGTGCAAATGTATGTAACAGGTAGAAATAATAATCGGAGACCCCCAAAGTTACCCCCATTATGGTCAGGAGTGATAGAGGAGTCGATATAGACATGTCCGTATGTCCGTATGTCCGTCTGTCCGTCCGTATGAACGAAAGGATCTCGGAAACGGTAATAGATAGAGACTTCGTGTTTTTTGCATTCGACTAGGACTACTCCGGAATTTTACAAGTTTATTTTAAAAACTTGCCCCTCTCCCCCCTTCCCTATAAAATCACCCCCAAGGCTAAAAATTTCTTCGGCACAAAAAAAGTAAGTATGCCAGTATAGAGATATCGTCCTTCTTAGCAAAAATCCGAAAAGTTCATCAAAATCGGATAATAAATGACGATTTTATAAGCAATTGAATTTGAGCGACCCCCCTTTTCGTTTTTAATACATAAAAAAATGTTTTAAAAGGCACTTATTCGTGCAGTCGGAAGTGGTCATAAGTTTGGTCATAAGCTCGGGAAATATTTAATGTGTTTGTTAGGAGACCTGTACTGGTACAGGGCCTCTTACAGTCGGTTACGCCCGACTGTGATTTTCTTACTTGTTAGGCCCTGTACCGAAGGTACAAGAGCCTATTGGTTTTGTGCAAATGTATGTAACAGGTAGAAATAATAATCGGAGACCCCCCAAAGTTACCCCCATTATGGTCAGGAGCGATAGAGGAGTCGATATTGACATGTCCGTCTGTCCGTCCGTCCGTCTGGCCGTCCGTATGAAAGGATCTCGGAAACGGTAATAGATAGAGACTTCGTGTTTTTTGCATTCGACTAGGACTGCTCCGGAATTTCACAAGTTTATTTTAAAAACTTGCCCCTCCCCCCCTTCCCCATAAAATCACCCCCAAGGCTAAAAATTTCTTCGGCACAAAAAAAAGTATATATGCCAGTATAGAGATATCGTCCTTTTTAGCCAAAATCCGAAAAGTTCATCAAAATCGAATAATAAATGACGATTTTATAAGCAATTGAATTTGAGCGACCCCCCTTTTCGTTTCATACATAAAAAAATGTTTTAAAAGGCACTTAGTAGTGCAGTGAGAAGTGGTCATGTGTTTGGTCATAAGCTAGGGGAACATTTAATGTGTTTGTTAGGCGACCTGCACTCGTACGAGGCCTCTACAGTCGGTTACGCCCGACTGTGATTTTCTTACTTGTTTTTTTTGTGATGGTTATTGTTGAATCCATTGACCATGATTCAAAATGACAAATGATACAAAATATAAAGAAACACACTTTTCGATTAATAATACTAAGGTCGTTCAACTTATAATCGGATTGGGTATGGAAAACGGCTTTAGTAAATGATCGTAAGATACTGGAATTGGATCCTAAGTAGTCAAAGCTGAAAACAATATTTTTTACAAATTTTCTTTTTGCTAATACTTTAAGCAACTTAAAACAATTATAAAATTTAAAATGTCCCAATTTCCAAAGATTCCGAGTTTTTTGTTAATTTAGCTTAAAACATCAAATTTATAAATCAGACCACTATATAGCTCCATAGAAATCTGCATCACATTTCTGTTTTATTAGTGAAAACAATTAAGTAAGGCTAACATAAACACGGACTGAAGCTCGTGGTACATTGTAGGCTTGCCAAACCGTGTATACAGCATATTGTCCTTTGGGCACTGGCAAAATATTTGTCACTTTATTTTCCAGGAAGGCAATATCCAGTTTTTCCAAAATGAGATCATGCTGAAAATTTTATCCAAACTATTTCAAAAATAAACACTTTTAATAAATACTCACATCATATGGACATGTGTGATTCATATTGGAATGATCACGAATGAAACCATGTAAAAATTTAATAAGAATGTTTTTCGGCGATCGTAAATATTTGCAAGCATCAATGACACCATTATATAGAGGTAAAGGTTTTTAGCCATTTGCTTTTCGCATTACATCGTATTTGACCTAAAAAGGTTTTTTCATGAACTGTTTTAAGTGAAGTCAAAAAATATGTCATTTGTATTCAAGAAAAAAAGAGTAACTATTCCCATGATGTCACAAAAAATATTTCTATTTGATGTTTAAAAAAGGTCAGACTGATTTGAATATAAATACGATTGAAATATAAATGTGTGAACCCTTTCAACTCCGAATTCATACAAATTCAATACTGCAAAACTTTCCGCCATTTATGTTTCGCTAAAAGTGACGAAGCATAAAAGTATACATCGAATTTTTTTGCAACAAATAAATTTTGAATTTGATAGAAAACCTTTTATAAAAGTATTATTGATTTTTGGTAATAGCCAAGTAGCTTACAAGCCGCTTAAAAGATATCAATTAGTATAAACAATTGGTTTAATTTTTAAGCACTCAGCTGACTGTTTGTAGTTCAAGTTCAATGTAGTTGGTTGACCTCTCATTACTCGCAGTTTTCTGTTTTGCTATTTTATTATATTTTATTTTCATTTGTGCCAATTTGAATCAATCAAATATGAATATTGTGTATTTGCAATTTGCTGAGCTACCTTTTGTCAATATGAAGGACAATTTTGCTAATTTTGTGACTATATAAACTTTGTCACTAGCATCGGAACAGCAACAGTTCCTTTTAGTATCTACAACTGCAAACTACTAAAATAAATTTATTTAGCAAAAATGTTCCGTTTCGTAAGTTTAATTAAAATCATCTGAAGTTAAATTGAATAACATTCTTCTTTCTCGTCTAGATCGCTATCTTTGCTCTGGCTAGCATTGCTGCTGCTGCTCCTGGATTTGTTAGCCCTGTTGTGACTCCAGTTGTCGCTAAGATTGGTGCTGTTGTGCACAGCGCTCCTGTTGCCACCTCGCACCAAAGCTTCACACAGTTCCACAATACACAAGTGCTTACGCCCGTCGTCAAGCACATTGCTGCTCCAGTTGTACACCATCAAACTTATGTCGCTCCAACTGTCGTCAAAACTGTTGCACCCGTCGCCTATGCCGCTCCAGCTTTTGTTAAGTCTGTGGCTCCAGTTGTCCACCATCAGACCTATGCCTCTCCAACTTTTGTGAAGACTGTGTCTCCAGTTGTGCACCATCAGACCTATGTGGCACCAACCGTTGTCAAGACAGTTGCACCAGTCTCGTATGCCGCTCCAGCTGTTGTCAAGACTGTTGCTCCAGTTGTACCCGTCGTTAAGTCGGTCGTCGTGCCACATGCTGTCTCCCACCAGAGCCATGTTCAGATCCACCAGAAGGCTATTGTAACTCCAGTTGTTAAGACTTTTGTCGCTCCTGCTGTACCAGTTGTGCACACCGCTCCAGTTGCCCATGTTGCCTATGGTCATTAAAGAGTTGTTTTGGATAATTTCTGTTGACTAAATTAATAAAAAAACGTTGAAATTTAAAACATGATTTGTCTTTGTTATTGGCAGTGTTATTTTTAATACATATTATATACGGCTTCTAGAAATAAGGAACTCGAAAACAAAAGCCCAAAAGAGATACTTTTTGAAGAATGGATTTGTGGGTAAATGGAAATTACTTCAATTTGTTTAAAGCCATCTTACTGAGGTAATGTAAATCTATTTTTTTTTTGTGTTTTATTCAGTTAATGATCTTTATGATCACTACTTAAGGAGCTTTTAGAAACGCAGAATGTAGTTATTATAATAATTAAAAAAAAAAAAAAAAAATCGTCCAATGCACTATGGTACCAAAGTGGATTTTTTTTACATAAATTTAAGGAACAAAGATCATGAGTTGAAAATTAGTATAAAATATTATAATGGAATATAAAAATTGTGGATACATTTTGAATTCGCTGCGATCAACTTATTGCACTAATTTTAGTCAATACTTAATCTGAGAATGTAATTAAAAACACACAAATATATGGCCCAATTTGGACATATCTACATATATACATAAACAATGTTATAGGAAATCAGTTGCATGAATTGTCGCATTGGAAATTGTAAAGCATTAAGGTTAGCCGATATATAATATTTATCAAAACTCTATTAATTCATTTTTAGTCATTTAATTCAATTTATAAATCAAAACAGTATTTGTTATAAAAATTATTATCGGATTCATCTACATATGTCAGAGTCATCAGTCTCTCATCGTCCAATAATTCGCCACTAAATGCCAAAGGGCGTACTTCCATAAGTGCATTGACATCATTCGGTAGAGCTTTTTTCTTGTTTTGAGTCTTTCTTTTAGCCAGATATAAACTGGAGATCAGTGGATCGGTTTAGTATATAGTTTTATGGAAAAAATCGTGCATATTTTTATGGTGACTATTTTTCCTTACGTGTGATTTTCTGTCCAGTTTATATTGCTTTTCACAAGCCTTCGACGTATTTTTGCCTCTGCAGCCAGTAGGAAGAGCTGAAGCGGCATTGATTTTGGTTCCGTGCGTTAATATTTTGTGGACTGTGACTAACATGGGGTACCACGGATTTTTTTCTAAATACAAGTGTTTTCATATACTTAGTATACTTGAAACTTTTCAGCATTGATGGTGAACTCGCTAAAAATAGCTTTAAAATTTTGCTTTCAAAAATACTCTCCAGAAGAGAGCATAAGTCAATAATGTGAGTAGTTGAAACGTTTTGCGACATTTTGTCCGGTTGCAATCGGCGGGGTAACGCAATTACTTCAGATCTGGATAAAAATGCTTGTATCTGTGTTGGAATGTAGACCATTCGTCAATGCTACGAATACGGAGGCTCGAGTAGATAATTCTTAAAATGCCCTTCTCAATAGATGGTATAAAGGTGTATGTGGGGTATGTGCATCGGGTAATTTATTGCCAGGAATACCTTGATGGCTAGGAACCCAGAAATGTTAAAGTTTACCCGAAGAGAGGATAAGAGCATTTCGAATCAATTGTTGAATGAGTTTCTAATCTTGCCATTAGCTTCTACTGCCGATAGAGTAGTACAAGATAATAAATTTTCCAGTTTGTTTTGGAACATAATTTATTGCGTTCTGCCGAGAAAATAGAGCAATATTCCGGGAGCCATCCAGATTCAAACACATTGCCTTGATGATCAGCATATGCAAATTCAGTGATATGTTCGGTTTTTGTTCCGTCGGTGAACATCCAGTTCCAATTTTTTCTTCACGAAAAAGTTTGCGAAAATTATCGCTGCTGGTTCTGTTTTTTGGAACCTCCCGCAGAGTGGTAATGATGGTTGATGGGCGAAATAGCCAAGGCGGAGTTGTGTACTTTTTTTTACCGTTGGTGGAGGTTTGATGTCTTTAGAAAGAGAGGCGCGTCGACGTATTGTGGAAAGACACTTGTATATTCTTTTTTGATTAACAGCTTTACGCAAGTAGTTGGTTTGGTGATCAAAACAGTTTAGGTATAAGTTTGGCCGTAGATTCCATTATCTTGTCTTCCATGCTCGGTAAAGCAGTTTCGGCCAAAAAATATTTGGTTGGAGTTGTTGGAAATGCATTAATGCATCGTCGAGCTGCAGTGTAGTAGGCTTGATGTTCGGCTTCCATCCAAATATTGGTAGCGCGTACTCTTTTTTGGATAGTATAATTAATTAAGGGTGGGTAGGGTTAATTCCTAACAAAAAAGGCACATTTTGTGAATATTTTTTGACAATACATTTAAAATATATTTATTGAAACCAATGGTACATTAAAGTCAACGTCATTTCGTTAGATACTGGTTTTTCCCACGTCGCGCTGAGAGGGTTTTACAAAATTTAAATTTTTCACTTCTAGGGAAGACTTTGAAGGGAAAACGTAATTTTTTGCGACAAAATAGGCAAATCTGTTAGTTTTGTTAACTCATAAATTATGAACAGAAATATTTTTCAAATTTTCCAAAGGATCGTTGCAGGGGCACTGACTTTGAAAACATGAAAAATAAATAAAAAAAAAAACCATAAATACCCTACCCGTCATTAAAGTAATTAAATTAACTAAAGAGTGCTTAGTTGTGAGATATTATCTGAAATTTGATCTTTTGTCAAAGCTGCCTCTTAAATATAAGCAATGCTTTATAAAAGTATTTTTATTTGTCAAAGTAAATACCAAGGATCATAAGAGCCATTTTCTATTTCAATTCTATATATGTAATATATTAAGCACGAATTTTAAGAAACGAATCAATGTGTAAAGGGGACTCACACCATACTGGAGAGATCCAGGCTTAGGTATAAAGATTTCAGAATCCATATCAGAAATATTCATAACATTATACTGCTTTGCTCCACATATTGTGTAGGATTGGGTGGATTTATTACTTTTTAAAGTATTCAAGAACTTTCCGTCATATCTAGGTCATATGGAGTTTGTAGCTGACATTGATATTGTGGCATGAAAAAGGTCTTTAGTAATTTCTATAAATATTTTTGATGACGTCTAATTTTTAATGTTTTGGTTTAATATTTTGAGGTTCAGCTCGTCTAAGAAAGCACATGACAAAAATAAAAAAAGAAAACGGACAAAGGACATACATCCTAAAAACGTAAAATCAATTATTTTAAACATATCTCGGATATTATTTTCCTTTATAAGCTGTAATAATATTTTTTTAAATATTTGAATTTGAATTTGAGTCGTTTTATCTGCCTTTGGCAATGGGAACAGCAGCGTTTAAGCGGCTTATGTATCGCTTCAGATACTAAATGTGTTTTAACTTACCGCAATCAGCTGATTGCGTTGAATTCAAGTTCAATGTAGGTGCTTGCTCTTTAATTAGCTTCATTTTGGTAATTTTTTATAATAGATTTTCGTTTTCGAAAATTTGATTCAGTCACATGCGCGCGAATTGTGTTTTATGTTTGCCTAAAATGCGTTTTGTTGATTTGAAGGACAATTTGCGAAAATTAACTATAAAAGCTTAAATGTTTGCTTTAGGAAGCAATAGTTATTTCGTTTATCTACAACTGCAAACAACTAAATTAAATACTTTAGCAAAATGTTCCGCTTCGTAAGTTAATTTAATAATATTAAATAAAATATTTTAATAACATTATTTTTTGCTTGTAGATTGCTATCTGTGCTCTTGCTAGTATTGTTGCTGCCGCTCCTGGTTTTGTCAGTCCAGTTGTTGCTCCTGTTGTTGCCAAGATTGGTGCTGTTGTGCACAGCGCTCCTGTTGCCACATCGCATCAAAGCTTTACACAATTCCATAGCACACCAGTTCTTACGCCCGTTGTCAAGCACGTTGCTGCTCCAGTTGTCCACCATCAAACTTATGTCGCTCCAACTGTTGTCAAAACTGTTGCACCCGTCGCCTATGCCGCTCCAACTTTTGTGAAGACTGTGTCTCCAGTTGTGCACCATCAGACCTATGTGGCACCAACCGTTGTCAAAACTGTTGCGCCTGTAGCCTATGCCGCTCCAGCTCTAGTCAAGACTGTTGCTCCAGTTGTGCCTGTCGTCAAGTCGGTCGTCGTGCCACATGCTTTCTCCCACCAGAGCCATGTTCAGATCCATCAGAAGGCTATCGTAACTCCAGTTGTTAAGACTTTTGTCGCTCCAGCTGTACCAGTTGTGCATGCCGCTCCAGTTGCCCACTTTGCCTATGGTCATTAGACTGTGATTGTGATAAATGTGTTCCTTAGAATTGTTGTTAATAAATATATTGCGTTGAAAGTTTAAAAATTTACTTTTATTATATTTTATTAAATCCTTAGGTTTGGGTACCTTAGTAATGAAACCTTGGTTGTGCCAAAGTTTTCAAATTGAAATCGAGCGATTATTTCAGGTGCAAAATGCTTTAACTACAAAATATATTTACGTATATGCATTTTGGATGCAGGATTTATATGAAAATTGTATTGATTAATTAATTTAGCGATATAATGTTTGTTCCGGCTAATCTCTAAAACGGCTGGACCGATTTTGAGGGGACTTTCACAGGCAGATTGCTGATGTTATAACGAGTAACTTAAGCTAAACTTTTTTGAAATCGGAGGGGTCCATGCCCCTCCCCACAAAGAAGCGATAAATAAAAATCGACATATCTTTGCATCTATATGTACAGGTACAGGAATGATATATGGAATACATGCTGATGGGATCAAAAGTAAGAACCATTAGAAAAGTGGGAATGGTTTAGCTTTCTATAGGAAATATTTAAGTTTGCAACATTCACTTTGAGAAAAGTTTTTATGGGACGGAGTGAAGCGCGCCGGGTGCAGCTGGTGTCTATATAAAAGAGGGTAAAATTCAGAGCTAAATCGTTCGATTTAAAAAATACCTGGTGTTTTGGGCTGCTCTTTGTATGTACTTTAAAAATTTTGGCAAAAAACGCCAGGCATTACATTCATGCAATAGTGTTATATTAAGCTTTACAGGAACCATGGCAGACCCCATAAAGTACGGGTATATATATTTGAGATGTCCATCTGTCTGTTCGTCTGCTAGCGTATTTTAAGATATCCAGCTGAAACCCGGCAGTTAGACTTGAATTTATTGCAGCTAAATAAAGATGGATTGCCGCTTCACATAGGTATATACTTCTACACTTTTGTATAAATAAGAGAAGAACGTCGTATGTTAAAGAACTTTGCAGTCGGGAGCAACACGAGCTGTTAGAAAGCGATGTCGAAAGAAATGGATAGAAGAAAAAAGCCTTCTTTGATGCAAAAAGATGTTGAGAGGCTCTGTAATAAAAATTAATCTCTAAAAATTTAACAGAACGTCAAGCGTCTAAGCTAGTCTAGTTAAAGATGAACTAGAACTACGAAGGATATGGAGGTCTATTCTTTTTTAACCTAATTGCAGTCGATGATGTAAACATTGCTACTGATAATGGATCGATGCCAGAAGTAAGATTCAATGATTACTTGATTGTACAGACACCGGACTAAAACGAAGTCGAAGAACATTGAACAGAACGCAGAAATGTGTGCTTCGTTTCGGAATCATTTCGGAAGACAATATGTCTCTTAAGCAGTCACAGAAAAATAATTAAAATTTTGTACTATTTTGATACTTTAATCAAGTCTTTGCAATGTTGAACTCGAAGCGTATTTTCGTTCCACTTTCATGTTTTCATATTATTCAGGAACCTTTGTCGTCTAGTATATCCTTTCGAATTTCTCATCTTAATCAATCAGAACATAGTATTGGGCTTTTTTATTTTTCAAACTATGTCAGTTCAATTTAAATAAATTAAGTAAGGAAAAGTATTAAACTTACATACTTTTTTCATTGAATAAGCTGTATATTCGTCTGAGCATCTGTTTAATCAAATAGATTTTAGATAATATATTTTAATAGTAAGACTGCCCTAATAACCTAACCCTAATAAAACCTATTAAATGTGACAATCACTCTATGAGATGGCTATGATAGGCTGTCCCCAAAGAAACTTCCCCTTAGGGAAATTTTGCGTTTCTAGCAATATTAACAACTTCAAAAATATTTCTTCATATAAGACAACAACTCAGAATGAGGAGTAGGTTTGAATGGTCCCTCAATTATTTTGTTAGATATAACATCTTTTACAGAAGTCTCACTTTAATGGCATGTCTATAATTTTTAACTACTTAAACCTTTATATTTCACGCAGTCCAAAAAATATAGCTTCCGGTTAAAATAACAAAAAAGGAACAATTTTATTAACTGATTTCAAAAAGAAGGACGTTTTTTGTTCCTCTGTATGTGTTTCTTTTTTTGTATGTTTACTGATTTCTCCGTAAGTTGTGGACCGATTTAATTTTTTTGTTTGAATCGTTATACTACGGCTTGGTTCCATGGTCAATAAGTTTTTTTGTTTTGAAGTGGGTTTAATTTATTTTTTTTTTTGGTATCGTTTATTTTTCAAATAAGCGATTCCAACTCATTGTCTAGAGAGCATAAACCTATACTTGAAAGACTTCGAAGCTTCTGAGATTATAAGAGATAAAGCCACCAAATATGAATATTTAGACGTAGCCACCCTTGCAAATGAGGGACTTATTTTGAAGTTTTTGTATGAAAAAATGTTTTGTTTGTTACCCAGCCCTACAAAAATTTAAAAAATATTATTTAATGTTGTATTTTTTTTTTCACTGAATATTTAATGTATTTAACTAATAACAAAATTTAGTGGAAAGATTTCAATTGATTCAAAAATTAGTGGTGGATGGTATGGTAGGCAACTGGATGGGAGACAACAGTCTTGACCAAAGGAGCCGAGTGTAGGACGGGAACAGAGTGTACGGAGTGTACTACTGGAGCAGCATGAACGAGTGGAGCAGCATGAACGACTGGAGCGGAGTGAACGAGTGGAGCGGCATGAACGACTGGAGCACCATGAACAAGTGGAGCAGCATGAACCACAGGAGTAGAAATGGTCTTAACCAAAGGAACCGAATGCACGACAGGCACAACTGGAACCTTGTGCACCAAGTTAATGTTGCTCTGGTGAGTAATGGCCGATGATGCGCTATGATCGACATAGGCTGTCTTGGTCAGAACTGCTGGCTGCACAATCGAGTGAGTATGGGCCAACAGATGTCCTGGGGCAGCAGCAGCGACAGCGACGAATGCGAAGATTGCGAACTGTATTGAAAATTAAATAAAAATCCTGATTTTTCACAAATTAATTCACGCTGACTTACGAATTTGTACATTTTGGTATTGTTTTTTTTTTTTTTTAAGTTTATCACTGAATGAATCAATTGCAACTGTTGACAACTGTGGCTGCGCTGCTTGCTTTTATACTAGATACAGGGGCAGACAAATCTCATAGATACAGCTTGATAGAGACGTACTTCAATAAACCTAAAGTGAATACTTAAATTGATTTTAAGCTGGCAACCGGTTTGGGTTTTAACTTTGCGTTTGTTATTGCTCAAGTTTATTGCTGCCTGTCAAGCTGGCCAGATAAGTAGGTAGTAATGAGAATAATAATAATACATATTAATGAACTTCATTACTGTTCTTGCTATTATTTTATTTTCCTTCTATGCTGTACTTGCGTTTATTTAGCTCCGCCGCTATGAAGCACCCACTGCAAATAAAGACACTTCCTGTCTGCATTGCCTGTTTGTGGCATAGAAAATTTACGTATGTACGATCCTTGTCTGTGGCAGCTTTTACGTAAGCAAAGAAATCAGAAGATTAAAATATTTCCAGACATTTGTAGTAGCTACTGATGCGAACTAAGCGTATGCTTTCTGTGTCAGTAACAGACATGCAGTAAAACAGTCTGAGTATCCTTTTTTATTTATTTATTTATTTTGCTTACATGCTTGCTTGGCTGCTGGTTTTAGTATATAATTGATTCAGCGCACTTTTGCATGACATTTTTTGACGTTTATTTGAGCATTTTACGTCAGCAGCAGCCACAGCAGCATACGAGCCACAACAGGAAGTCGGGTTTAGCATATTTTGATATCACTCATGCCGAATTTTAATTTCCGCTCTGTGAAATTTCACTGAAAATTTAAATTATTTATGTTGACTCGAGTGCAGTCATATGATATTGAATTAAGTTGCCTTTTCTATGCGAGGTTGCACTGATAAGTGATATTTTCTTAATTTTAATTTAATTAATTTTTGAATTTAAAAAGTTTTTTTCAGCAATTAATGCTTTTCAACTGCTCCTAAAATCTTTTGAGTTCCGCGCTCCACTCCGAAAAAAAGTCAACGACGAATGCTGCAGTGGAGTGTGCACGACTAATAGATATCCTGTACTCTGTTGAACCATAGGTTAGTATGGGCTTTATATTCGGATCCAGGTATTGATACGTAACAAGGAAGATTATATATATTCATTGTGAAGGAAACATTAAAAATATATTAAAGCATTAAAAATAGATCCTACTAAAGCGAAAAAAGTGGGCACTGATCCATGAAGTATATCCATCCATCGAACAGTGGGTCCCTAAAAAATGTATAAAAGTGTTGAACAAAATGAAAGTATGCTGCGGATAGAGAATTTATCAAAGATAAGGAATCCAAAATAACTGTTTAATTTGACTCGTTACTGTGGAGACCAAGCCGCTCAATGTTGACTAATTTTTCATGCCAGAACCATAAAACCGGAGACACCTTATAAAAACAAGTAAGGAAATTTCAGTCGGGCGTAACCGACTGTAAGAGGCCCTGTACCAGTTCAGGTCGCCTAACAAACACATTAAATGTTTCCCGAGCATATGACCGAACACATGACCACTTCTCACTGCGCGAATATGAATGAAAAGAAAAAGGGGATCGTTCAAATTCAATTGCTTATAAAATCGTCATTTATTATCCGATTTTGAAGAACTTTTTTGATTTGGGCTAAGAAGGACGGTAACTTTATACTGGTGTACACAATTTTTTTTGGCCGAAGAAATTTTTACCCTAAGGGGTGATTTTATGGGGAAGGGGGGGTTGGGGGAGGGGCAAAATTTTAAAATAAACTTGTGAAATTCCGGAGCAGTCCTAGTCGAATGCAAAAAACACGAAGTCTCTATCTATTACCGTTTCCGAGATCCTTTCGTTCACACAGACGGACGGACGGACGGACAGACGGACATGGCTATATCGACTCCTCTATCACTCCTGACCATAATGGGGGTAACTTTGGGGGGTCTCCGACAATTAGTTCTTCGTGTTACATACATTTGCACAAAACCAATAGGCTCTTGTACCTTCGGTACAGGGCCTAAAAAAATGGTGAAATAGGAAGAAGACGTCGCAGTTGCAGCCATAATTGCAGTGATTGGTCGAATGTTCTACATTTACAAGAAAGAAGAAGATTGTGGACTTAACAGAACCCTTCTCTACGGCACATCTGCCATATGTCTTATCCATTAAGTATATGAAAGACTACAAAAAGACAAGTTCGGATATTAGAAGAGCAAGGTCTGAGCGACTGGATATATTTAAATTAAGTATTACAACGTCAGCAAATAAGTCACCTGTACAGTAAACTCCAGAAGACTTAACATTATTTATGGATTTTGGATAGTCAAATTAAAAATATTCCCTGCTGGTTTTCCCGGGTAGAAAAAAAAGTTTCAATTACCTAAAAGGAATCTGTACCATGAAATATAATGGTTACTGAAGTATCGGTTATAGGAAAAATTTAAGATTGATTGATGAATCACATGGCGAGACGTCTTATAAAAAGTTCACCTAACGAGGATATAGAATTACTTTCTGAAAGCCTTACATGGATCAGTAAAAAGGGATTTAATGGATTATCCGATAAGCACTCTACAAGCAAAAAATAATAATGAGGGATGAAACAATTTTAGATACGAATATGTTTATGGCGTCTCTTGTTACAAAAAAGTGAACTCTCAGAACATTGGAAAATTCTTCAGCCTTTGTCTTCCGATTTAGATTGAATATGCAAAAGAACCTACGAAAAAATATAAAAAGAGATGAACTACGAATATGGAATTTATCCACTGCATGCCAGAATTAGATGTATGGAGTTCATCTTAAAGTTAGCTTCATCTAACTTTCGTGAGATAAAGAATCTTTTGACAAAACCACTTCATCCAAGGGGAAAACCAAATTACGAAAAAAAATTATACATAATGAGTTTTTCAAGCAGCTGTGACCTATATGTAAACATCCCAAAGTATGGATACGGAAATAGCAATAATGGAAATACGTCCCGGGCACTTTTTGAGAATACAGAGATAAGGGCCCGAAAATCTGGAGTCGATAATGAACTTATAAAAAAGATAGAGTGTTATTCTTATTGTTTTCAATTATAAGTAAACGTGGTCAAGAGTGGAAAAAATTTTGCAGCAGCCTGTATTTGTATCGCTCTGCATGATCACTTGGTTGAAGAATTATATTTTAGTTTCCAAAAAAAGGCCATTTCCTAATAAATATCATGAGGTGGTGGTTTTATAAGAAAATCTCAATTCGGACATCACAGCAACTATTTAAAGCAGATGAATGTTATTTTGTACGAATTTATTTGTCTTTCTGACAACTTTTTGGATACCAGCCCAGAAGAACGACTCGTCGTTTGAGGATGGCACAGGCTATGTATCATCTACCGGAGCAAGTAGTAGTCGGAACAAGCGATGTCTGAAGAAAACGGTGGATACAGTTGCACTTCCAATTCCAGCATTTCAAAATTGGTCTTGACCGGTTGGGCAACAAGTGGCCGAGCGTTGTCGTGCCTTTCGTAGTATTCCGGCTGCGTATGCTTTGGTATGCAGATTAAGCGAAAGATGTTGATGATGACTTGTTGCGCTTAGGGTTGTCGAAATGTAAAAACCCTTCCTTTTATTGCGTTTGGGGAGCTGCTCTCGTATGTCACCCAGTTTCTTTCCATTTGAATCAATCCCATGGCTAATAGGCATAAGATGACTGTTGACACATTTACTTCCAATGATACTGAAAATTCTTGAAACATTTGTCGTTGGTCCAAATGATTCAAATTCTTTGTCTTCAAATTATTTGGGTTGACGCAGACTTTACTTGTCTTCTAGCTCGAAATCACAACTTTTAAAGCGACCAAACCATCTCCGATTCGATTGTTTAGATAGAGCATGGTCGCTGAAGAAAATGCTGGTTGCGGTAGCAATGGTGACTATAAATTTGTGCACCCATGCATTGTATGAATGGGACAGCACTTTTATCTATGCATAATGCTGTCGTTTCTGCTTAAAATCAATATCGAATCTGTCCAAAAAAGCTTATATTCCCCGGTGACTGTTTTCAAAGTATTAAATTTTGACTGCAAGATTATAGACCGATATACTTGGCTTTTTTGGTGCACGTACACCACGGACAAATACACTGTTTTGATTTGGAACTGCGCAAAAACTCTTTCGTGTTGCCACTGAACTTTGCCAATCACTCCTTTGAAGTGGTCACACAGTTGCGTTTATGGTCAATTGTGCGTGGGATCTAAATATTCATGTAAAATGTTATGTTTTCACTCAGTCGAGTACCTACAATATAGAATGATATAGATTTCATTGACGATTTCTCGTGCAACAATTTTTGCGTGACCTGAACGATTGTGCTGGTACAGCCATAACGAAACTCAGTAAGCCATTCCTTAACTATTAAAGTTGATGGTGCAGAGTAGAAATAGTACTATGTATCAATGCCAAGTGACCCTTCCTGCTAATCCCATCACTATCCAGTAGATTCAGTCCCATATCAAAGTGCTGAACAATAGAACCACCCCAGGTGAAAATGATATCGACAGCAGGACTCTGAAAGTACTACTAGTCAAACCGATACTCTTTTTGGTACTTCTTGATCATCAGTCTACTGTCCTCCATGGCGATCGATAAGGTTAACCAAAAGACACCACCCTTTCAGATTGGTTACAGGAATGCACACGGAACCACAGAGCAGCTGTATAGGGTGATAAACTTTATCCTTGATGGGTTCCAGGCAAAGGATTATACAGTCACTGTTTACCTGGACAGCCTCCAGTCTTTTGACAGGGTATGCTACGATAACGTTCTGGATGGTGTGTAATCTAGCAAGAAAAAAATCTACGCAGGTGTTTCACCTTATATACTCGTACTCTCTCTTTACTTGGGTTATGTTCCACCCAGATGGAGGAACTCCACGATTTCTTCACTGCTACATTTACTGTCGACACGGAAATTCAAGCCACAGACGAGCGCTTGTTAAACGCCTCTGCCATCCTTCACCTTTACCTCTAAAACTTTTTCAAGTGGGCTAAAAGGTGGAATATTTTTAAATAAAACCCAACACTGTACATAAATACTAAGACGTGATGTATGCTCTGGGATCTTCCCCCTGGGTCAGCTGTCAAACTGTCGCTGAAAGCCAAGATCCATATTTACAAGGCAATCATCGCATCAACCTGCAAAGACACACATAAATAGATTACGCGTTCCTACGCAGATTACTAGGAGCGTACAGATATATATAGAAAAGAATCTAAAAGTCGTTAATTAACAGAACTCAGACTTTAGAAAGACTTAATAGTCACCCAAACGCCTCCTGGAATGCAGATGAATGGCAGGAGTCCAAATTAAAAGACGCCTACAAAGGATTTATTATAGGGACTTAAATTTTCGGAATATAGATATACTATATATACCCCATTCTCACTACCTCTATAGTCAGCATTATTAATTTGGTTGTTTTATATATTTTTTTTCTTTTTCTCAAAATTTATTTAAATTAGCTTAGTTGTAATATTTTTATGTTTATTACTATTGGTTAAAGTTGTCTAAAATATAATAAGAACACCAAAAAATAAAGAAAACAGAACGATTACTTATTAAACCGCTCTCGTGCATATTTATGTACAGCATCTAAGTAAGCCTTTTTGACCTACTAACCCATATACACACCCTTTTTCGCCAGCTAGTTTATGCATAAATTATGCTGCACAATATCAACCTATAAGCCATGCATATAAAAATGATATACATATAGATTTTGGTTTAAATTTTGTGTGTATCGCATTGCAACATATCATTAAATGCATAAAGATACAAATGTATAAACATATACTTTATATGGCATAAGTATATGTTTATATAGCTGTATCTTTTGTCAGGTAGGTAGACATGACGCATTTCATGGTCAACATTAAAATGACTTAAGGTACTATAAACATAATGCCAACAATGAGTGGACACAGACGGACAGACAGACATACATACATCAAGTTGGTACTTGTACACTTAAGATCAGTCCCTATGTCAAGGTTAGCCCACAAAAAAAGCAGCACTTAACCCAATAATTTTGACAACTTCTTGTTGCTCTGTTGTTATTATTTCTTTTTATTAATTTTTTCAAGAGATTTCATTGGAAAAGCATGTTTTAGATTGCATCGTTAAGTACTTCAGATGGAAATCAAAAGACGTGAGCCAGCGACATAAACAAAGAAATTACAATACGCAAATTAATGAATCGACTGGCATCGTTTTCGACTGTTGACTGCTCGTAAATCCTAATTGGAGCTGCAGTTTCTGTTTCGGTTTCGGTTTTATTGTACAAGTATTTGGTATTTCAGTTGCCACTTTTAGTTACATGATTTTTTATTACAATCCGTTTTGTTGTTGGTTTTTGTCTTCAATTCAGATACTTCTGTTTTATGTTCGTACAATTCAATTACCCACGCATACCGCATACGACTGCTTCCGCACGTCTTCGAATGCGGCCCTTGTAGGCATTTAGTTTTGCATAAAAATATTTTTTATTTTATTTTGTTGAGTTTGGTCATGGTTGGTCTTAAAAATGCTAAATTGCTGCGCTTGAAGTGTAGTGCAGAGGCGTTGAGCACAATAAATTGAATATCTGTATTTCTATTTAATTTAAACAGAAACATATTTTAAGATTTTTATGTTTATCGTGTGAAGTCTACTGCATTTTGAATGCGTGTAGCATGAGTTATATGCAGTTTAAAATACATATTTTTATCATATGATCAGCAAGCAAAAGAATGTAGGACAGTTCAAGCGACATATAATGCAATTTTTCGCCAGTTCTAATTCCACACTTTCCAAATCGTGTGACTGCAACGTCATTGGAATGTAATTCTTCTTCAAACATATATCAATATAAATCTCGTGAAGCTATGTCGTTATACTATTAGGCGTGATCCGGCTTACACTAAATTTTGGCGTTTTACGATTTCAGTAAATACCTTATCCAATTTTTTTTGGTTTCATGAAGTTTAATGTCATTTTTAGCGGTAATACTTGTACGAAATTGTTTATTTTTTTTAAATATTTTATTGTCCAGAATTAGTTTGCATAATAGACATAGATGACAGGGCAGGTGGCAATTTACATAGTCGCGCTCAATCATATTTACATTCGTATTTACTAGTTTGGATATTGGCGTCTCTTTAAGCAGCATTCTTTAGCAAGAGGCCTAGCTAGCCTGTTTATGTCGCTATATCTGCTGGTATAACGATTTGTTTGAAGTTCTACGGTCTTCAAGTTCAGATCTCGGTGGAGAGTAGACCCTCGAACGTACCAGCCACAATCCATCATAAGCCGCAGAGCTTTATTCTGAAGCGTCTGTACGCGCTTACGATTCGTCACTACAGCTAGTTCGTATATCTGGATCCCATAGCTCTAGGTGCGCACAACAATAGACTTATTAATCGCCCTCTTACATCTCAGGTGCAGCTTGAACCTTCTACACAGCATCCAGTTTAGACGCGTCATCTTGTACCTGAAGTTTGATATTGTAGCGCTTATGCGCGATCTTAACGTTAGGTGCTTATCTAGTATTACGCCTAAATACATTGCTCCCTGGTCAATCTGTAGACTTACATTGTTTAGCTGAACAGCTGGCACCCTATCCCTGCGCAGTGTGTAGCAAACGTTTGTACATTTTCAGTTTGATGTTCCACCTGCGAGCCTGAACACTGAACACACTTTTGAAGCCGAGTGTAAAAAAAAATATCGTCCGCATATGAGGTGTTAAGTGATTTGCTTCTCGAGATGACTGGAGGGATTGGCACATCTGCGGTAAAAATGTTATAGAGAAGTGGGCCAAGCACACTTCCTAGTGGAACACCAGCTGCCATGGTATGGGGGAGGGAGATTGAAGTTCTCACTTTTATCTGGAATTGGCGGTTTCGCAGATACGATCTGAATAGGAGATAAAAGGAGGCTGCGCCTTGTCTCTTGATTTTTGCGAGTAGTCCTATGTTCCATACATGGTCAAACGATATTGTAAAACGTAAAAGTAAAAGAAAAGGAGAGCACGCCTGTGTATAATTTCCCCACCCCCAAAAATATTTCGGTTCTTTATATTAAAAAATATATCGGAATTTCGCCCTAAACTTCCGAAATATTGAAATAGTGCAGTCATATAAGGAAAAAAAATGTCATGCTCGGAATAAGAGCTGTAAAAACTATTATTTTGGTATTCTAAAAAAATGTCTGAAACATGTCATAGAATTTCTTAAGATATCAAAGGTCAAAGGTAGCCAAACTTATTTTTTGCGTATATATCGCTTCCTATAATTTTTATACAATTTCAATCTATTGTAGAGCATTAAATTCAATACAAATTTTTTTTGTGCGATTAACCATTCTTGAGAAACAGCGCGAAGAGCACGCGGCACGCAGCCATACATTAGCATTATACAAGGTCAACCGTGAGTCTCGGTAAAAATACGTTGGATGATGTTATTAAATTCACTAAAAAAATTATTATTATAAATAATTAGCATTGTTTATTTGTTAATATGTCAAAAAACAATTTTTTTTTCATTTATCTGAATATATTTTCGGTTAATAACACTTATATAACTATTTCTTGTAATTAAAAATAGTTTTATTATATTTTAATACATCTCAATTATATTTATAATAAAAAAAGAATAAAGTAATTTCATTTTCATTTTAGCTTTATTTATCAATCATGTTATATAGATTTGTTAAAATTGAAGTATGGCAAGCACAGAAACTGAAATATGTATATGGAAGAACATGATTCTCAATTTTCTTCTTTTACTTCATCATCATCGTACTCGGGTACCTCGGAATCTTCCTATTGATTGTCATCGTCTTCTTCGTCGTGGAGGATATGTGTTTTAATTTCTGCCAGGATTTCAGGATCAAATACGTTTTCTTCATCAAGATCATTTTGATAATATAAAGCATTAAGGCAAGCTTGCCCATAACAATGGCCACAAGCTAAAGAAAATTCCAATCTCGAGTTCCTGCATCTGCACTGTAGACCACAACCAGTTTTGTAATTGCAAAATATTTTTGATTCAGTATTTCATCTGAAGCTGATGGTAGATGGTATCACTATCGAATCTAGAAATTCTTTTCGCAATACCCAACCTCATTCCTGTGGTTCTCAATCATTTTCTAACCAAGTTTCAACTTGATAATATAAATGGCTGATATTTTGATTAGCCCCTGCTCTTGTTTGCGAAAGATTGGATAATTGCACGGGTTTATTAAAGTTTTTACAGGTTATTTTTCTTGTTGAAATAGTCATAAAGAACAAAAATTGTTACCAAGATACATCATAAAACTTAGAAGTGGTCCCTTGAAAAAGAAATCGGTTTTAACTATACAAAGCAACATCTGTCCCAAGTGACAATGTACAATTAATAAAGATCGTATTTATTATAAGAATGCGCATGCCCATGTATAATCATTTTTTGTAATATAAGCTTAAACATTTTATAAAAAAAAACCTTAGTTATTTGTCAACTTAAAATATTATTAAGATGTATTTAAATATAATTAAAGTATTA